>JAQPPZ010016877.1:0-55000 GCA_028583015.1 Wollemia nobilis
ATCCATAAAAGTGACACAACAATTTACGTGGTTCACCCAATGTGGGCTACTCCATGGAGAAAATATTTTTCTAAAACTTTCTCAATCAATCTCTTGGGAATCCTTCCAAATTACAATGTTTATGGACCTCTGTCCAAAGGAGATGTTGATCCTCTAAATGCCAATTTTGTGGATATCTTCCATAGGAGAACTCTTTCCCATTCTACTATGGCTAGTTATCTTATAGAAGACTCTATCACTCTACTGCACTGACTTGTGGATCTCTCTCCACTTGAAGACTCCTCACTCAATTTTATCTTCAATTGTCTTGGTTGTTGGATATCTATCCACTAAGACTTTATCCTCTATACTCTATAACCTCCAAAGCTCTATTAATAGGCTCACTCATAACCTTCTCAAATTTACTCAATAGGCCCACTCAGAACCTACTCAAATCTTCTCAATAGGATCACTCAAAAACTTCTCAAATATACTCAATAGGCTCACTTAGAACCTGCTCAAATATGCTCAATAGGCTCACTTAGAACCAACTTAAATTTTCTCGATAGGCTCACTCATAACCTACTTAAATCTGCTCAACAAGCTCACACAACTTGTCACAATTTGCTCAACAAGCTCACTTAGAACTTGACCAAATCTGTTCAACAAGCTCACTCAGAACTTGTCCAAATCTGCTCAACAAGCTCACTCAGAACTTGTCCAAATATGCTCAATAAGTCCTCTCTAGGACTTTCTCAAATATACATAGCAAGATTTCACAAAAGCTTACTCAAATTCAATCCCTAAGCCTTCTCAAAGACTTGCCTCAAATCAGATCAACAAAATATCAACTCACTCTCATATAAGCATAGAAAGAATTGTTAGAGACTCAATATATTCTATACTCAAATCCCAATCTTAGCTCAAATAAATCTCAACTCAAAAATATCATAGAAGCATAAAGAGAATTGTTAGAGACTCAATATGTTCTATACTCAAATCCCAATCTCAACTCAACTCAAATAAGAATATAGAATAGTTTGTTTTATGGAACTTGAACAACCACTTCACACAATCACTTGACTAGGCTCAAACAACTCTACTCAACCAATCACCACAAGGAGAAACTCTTTCTCACAAACCCTAGTCCAAATATGAATCAACCAACTTAAAATGTTTCGAAAAATGTTCAACAATAAATCTCACATAACAATGATACTCATGTTCTTATCCAACTCAAGTTCAAGTTATTTGCATAGCCAAAGGGCTTCAACAACAATTTTTATAAAACATTCACATAACAATGATACTAATTTTCTTCTCAAACCCTAACTCAAGTTTTTCACACAACAAATGGCTTCAACAACAATGCTTATAAAACAAGGTTTTTATCATAACTCTCAAACCATAAATCCTTGAAGCATTCAACCAAAAACTCTCAAAAGGAAACCATAATCAATATTTTTCACTCCAATGACATTTTTAGAAATCAACCACCCAAATAAATTAATGGAGAATATTACCCATACATTTTTTATGCCAATAAGTTATCCACAAAATCTTCCACACTCAACACACTTTCTTTTTCCAATATCAACAAGGGTTAGTGGACTTCAAATAATAATCACAAGATAAAGTATAACTCAATTTACACATTTTTACTCCAACTCAATCATCACATCCACCAAAGTCCATCTATAGAAAAACCCTCTAAAATAATAATTAATAACTCACTATTATAATCCTCAAATTAAAAACCCTTATTTTTCACAAAATAATGCTCTAAAAAAAAATCAAATCAATACCATAAGACTCAAATAATCATCTATGGATTTCACCAAAAAAATAATTATTTAACCTTTTAAACACAACAAAGGTTTTACAAAATGAAATATTTTCTAACCCTTATCACTCCAAACTTTAGGGCATCAATAAAAATTAATTAACAAAAAAATTCATGCCTCCTCAAGGGGTTTCGACCCCTCAACCTGCCCTCACCGTGAGTGCCTTAGCCATGGATAAGGTTTCCACATGAGCTAGCCGCTCGTTCACAAAGGGAAAGTCACAACGTGCCTTTTCTTTGCCTCACTGCCCATGTGCACCAAATCACCATGTGCCTTGGGCGCTCCACTTTGCAATTACCAAAATGACTCTGCCAAAACTCAAACATATGATCTTGTGCCTCCTAATTCCTTTGCACTACTCAAGTTGCCAACATGCCACACTACCCATGTTGTCTTGGGATTTGACCATAATTTGATTTATTCGTTGCCTCTGCATTTAAATGTTTTTCACATGAGCTCGATTCGCATACACTAGCCAACAAAAATAGCATGAGAAATGATAGATGTGAATAAACCTTATACGCCCCGTTATATAGTATTATCCCTATTATTCGACAATGTCGATGGGAATTTCCACTTTGGAAATTTAAATTTAAATTTAAAATTTAAACTTTAAACTTCAAAGTTAAATAACTTTTTCATCGGGACTCCTTTTTTTTTGAAAAAAAAATCCAAATTTGGTTTTAAGAAAAACCCATTTCAAATATGCCATCCTTGGTTTTAAATAATTTTTTTTTGCTAAGATTACCTTGAAGCTCCTTTTTGGAACTAAATTCCATGCATCCTTTTGATCAAAACATTTTCTTCAAATGAAGCTCTTTGTGGATAAAATCACAGTGCTTACTTGCATAGGTCCTTTTGACATCAATGCCAACTTTTTAGCTTAGGGACTCAAAATGGTCAACAATCTCCCCATTTGTCATTGATGGCAACCCATATTCATTTACTAAAATATGACCTTCTTTTATGCTCCCCCTAGGACTTTGCCCCCCCTTCTCAAATATCAAATCTCTCCCCATATCAAAATATCTTCCCAATATGCAAATCTCTCCCCCTTTGTCATCAATGGAAAAGGGTCACATTTGGGACTCGGGTCTAAGAATGAGCCTCTTAGCTTAGCCCCTACCCCACATCAAAATGAGGTGGTTAATTTTGGGTTGGGAGCATTTCTACTCCCCTAAATCATAGATCTATGTTTTTATCTTTCTCTCTTATTTTTTTATTTTTCTGAATCCTCTCACTATTTCTTTCCAAGATATCATCCATATTGTTGTCATCATTTTTGTTCCTATTTCTGCTCTTTTTTTCATCCATATTCCTATTATTATTCTTTTTTGAGTCTCTATTCTTATCTGAGTCTCTATTCCTATTCATATTCTTGTTCCTGTTCATGTTCATGTACTTGTTCTTGTTCCTGTTCATGTCCATGTTCTTGTTCCTATTCCTGTTCTCATCCATGTTCCTGTTCCTGTTCATACCTACTTCTGGAATATTTTATCTACACCATATTGTTGTGTTTCCATCATTATTGCACTTATAACACTTAATGTTATTATTCCTTGGAGGTGAAAATGTCTTAGGATACCTTCTAGTGAATCCATATCCTCTTATGCAATGAACCCTACAATTCATTGCTTTGTGACCATACTCATTGCATGAGTAGCAATACCAATGGAAGGGTTATCCTTTCCCATATTCCTATATTTCATAAGACCTGCACTGTGAAGCCATGTTCCCAAACCTATGACATGATCAAAATATCCCATTGAATCTTACTTTCCTAGACCTCATTGGTCTCCTATTATGATTGCTATTCCATTTGTATCTTCTTTGTGAAATTTTCCTCTATTTTTTGAACTCTTTGTTGTTCGACTCAACCTTTGATGTCCCACTTTTAATTGAAATGTCTTCTTCTAATGTATATTCTTCTAAAGTTTCTTCTTCATCAATATTTGAAGTAGATTCTTTTTATTGTTTCTTTTGAACCTTTCCAAATCCAAGACATGTTGAACATGATGTTTGTTTTTGTCCATAGATGAACTTATCCAAGTCCATAGAGCTATTTGTGAAACTCTTCATCTTGATCTTGGAGTCCTTTAAGTCTTATTTTAGAGTAGCCACTTCTTGTGCTAACTTCTCAAATTCCAAAATATTTTCTTCTAACTTATCCTTGAACTTGTTTGCCTTAGCCTTTGACTACTTTAAATCCTCTATGAGCAATAACCTTTCTTCATCACATTCTTGAAACTAACTTTCAAGCTTGGAGTGTTGCTTTATTACCTTATTTACTATGTCAAGGGCATATATAAGTTCTCCCTTGAGATAATAACCATTCTCTATTGATTAATCCTCTATTTTTTTGTCTTTTTCCTTATCATTACTTCCTTTTGGCTTATCTTCTATGGGATCACTTACTTCATCTTCTAGATCCATTAGAATATTCTCATATGGTCTTTCAAGTGCATCTTTAAAAACCATCATAACTTAAACTATAGCCATACCTAGTGCAATCATTTTCATTATCTGCATAGTAGCTTTTATTTTGCCTTTGGAAGAACTTCTTTCCTTGTCTATATTGTCCATCCTTGTCTTTATTTTGGTACCTATGTTTTTCTTATTCCCTGTACCTATGATATTTTTTTCCTTCATCACTATTGTACTTTGGCTCTTTGCACTCTTTTGCATATTTTCCATACTTTCCACAATTGAAGAACTTAATAGATCTTATATCTATGGATCTATTGGAACCTTTATATCTTCTACCATAGTTAGCTTCTTCATCACTAGATGACTCACTGCTTGATTCTATCTTGTTACCCTTTTTCTTTTTTTCCACTTTGAATGCAAATTCTTTAGAAGAAATAGGATATTTTGTTCTTATCTCAAAATTAGTAAGCATGCCAAGCAAAGAATTCCTTGTCAAAGAATCACTCTCAATTAATGTTTCTATAGCAAAAACCTTTTCACTATACCTTTTTGGAAGAGTTTTCAATATCTTATCACAAGCATAAGATTCATCAACCTTCATTCCAAGACCTCTCATCTCATGTAAAAGCTCATAAATATTACTAAGATAATCATAGATATTTTCATCATCTCTCATTCTTAAGTTCTCAAATTCTCCCTTGAGATTTTTGATCTTAGCTTTCCTGACACCTTTACTACCCTCATATATGTCATGCAGTAGATCCCACATATCTTTTGCTATTTTACAATCCATAACCTTCATAGATTTTGATCTACACAATCCTTTTATAATTGCATTCATAGCTCTTGAATTTGCATTCATTATAATATTACCTTCCTTATATGTAGGAGTATTGATAGTTGAATCATATCAAAGTTCCACTACATCCCAAACTTCATTTCCAAGTGCCATAAGGTAAAATCTCATCAACATACACCAATACAAGAAGTCACTTCCATCGAATACTAGTACTACATTATTGAATTACCCATACTTATAATCTTTGTGATCCATTGTGTTCTTAGACCGCTTTTCATTTAATATATCAAACTCTTATAAAGGAAACCACTCTGATACCAATTGAAGAACACAAGCTTATATTAAGAGGGGGGTGAACAATATAAGGCCACTTTTTACTTTTCTTTTCAATTCAATATTATGCAGTGTATAGATAGCAGTATCAATAGAAATAATCAAATAAATATACAAAACACCATCCATAAAAGTGACACAACAATTTACGTGGTTCACCCAATGTGGGCTACTCCATGGAGAAAATATTTTGCTAAAACTTTCTCAATCAATCTCTTGGGAATCCTTCCCAATTACAATGTTTATGGACCTCTATCCAAAGGAGATGTTGATCCCCTAAATCTCAATTTTGTGGATCTCTTCCATAGGAGAACTCTTTCCCCTTCTGCTCTAGCTAGTGATCTTCTAGAAGACTATGTCTCTCTATTGCACTGACATATGGATATCTCTCCACTTGAAGAATCCTCACTCAAATTTATCTTCAATTGTCTTGGTTGCTGGATCTCTATCCGCTAAGACTCTGTCCTTTGTACACTGTCACCTCCAAATCTCTATCAATAGGCTCACTTAGAACCTTCTCAAATATTCTCAATAGCTCCACTCAAAACCTACTCAAATATGCTCAATATGCTCACTCATAACCTGCTCAAATCTAATCAATATGCTCACTCAGAACATGCTCAAATATACTCAATAGGCTCACTCAAAAACTTCTCAAATTTGATCAATAGGCTCACTCATAACTTGCTCAAATCTGCTCAACAATATCACTGAGAACTTGTACAAATCTACTCAACAAGCTCACTCAGAACTTGCCCAAATTTTCTCAACAAGCTCACTCAAAAATTTCCCAAATCTACTCAACAATCTCACTCAAAACTTGTCCAAATATTCTCAACAATATCACTTAGAACTTGTCCAAATATACTCAATAAGTCCTCTCTAGGACTTGCTCAAATCTGCATAGCAAGATTTCACAAAAGCTTACTCAAAATCTATCCACAAGCCTTCTCAAATACTTGCCTCAAATTAGGTCAACAAAATCTCAACTCAATCTCATAGAATCATAAAGAGAATTGTTAGAGACTCAATATGTTCTATACTCAAATCCAAATCTTAACTCAAATCAATCTCAACTCAGCAATCTCATAGAAGCATAAAGAGAATTGTTAGAGACTCAATATGTTATATACTCAAATACCAATCTCAGCTCAACTAAAATCGGAATATAGACTAGTTTGTTTTATGGAACTTGAACAACCACTTCACACAATCACTTGACTAGGATCAAAAAACTCTACTCAACCAATCACCACAAGGAGCAAATATTTCTCACAAACCCTAGTCCAAACATGAATCAACCAACTCAAAATGTTTCCAACAATGTTCAACAACAAATCTCACATAACAATGATACTCATTTTCTTCTCTAAATCAAGTTCAAATTATTTGAACAACCAAAGGGCTTCAAAAAAAATTCTTAGAAAACATCCTTCGCATAACAATGATATTCATTTTCTTCTCAAACCCTAACTCAGGATTTTCACACAACTAATGGCTACAACAACAATGCTTATAAAACAAGGTTTTAACCATAACTCTCAAACTAGAAATCCTTGAAGCATTCAACCAACAACTCTCAAAAGGAAACCACAATCAATCCTTTTCACTCCAATGATATTTTCATAAATCAACCACCCAAATAAATTAATGGAGAATATTACCCATACCTTTTTCATGCCAAGAAGTTGTCCACAAAATTTGCACCACTCAACACACTTTATTTTCCAATCTCAACAAGGGTTAGTGGACTTCAAATAATTATCACAAGATAAATTATAACTCAATTTAAACCTTTTTACTCCAACTCAATTATCACATCCACCAAAGTCCATCTATAGAAAAACCCTCTAAAATAATAATCAATAATTCACTATTATAATCCTCAAATTCAAAACCCTTATTTCTCCTAAAATAATGCTCTAAAAAAAAATTCAAATCAATACCATAAGGCTCAAATAATCATCTATGGCTTTCACCAAAAAAAAAAATTATTTAACCTTTTAAACACAACAGAGGCTTTACAAAATGAAATATTTTCTAACCCTTATCACTCCAAACTTTAGGGCATCAATAAAAATTAATTAACAAAACATTTCATACCCCCTAAAGGGGTTTTGACCCCTCAACCTACCCTCACCATGAGAACCTTAGCCATGGCTAAGGTTGCCACATGAGCTAGCCACTCATTCGCAAAGGGAAAGGCACAATGTACCTTTTCTTTGCCTCACTGCCCATGTGCACCAAATCACCATGCGCCTTGGGTGCTCTACTTCATAATTACCAAAACATCTACCAAAAATCAAGTGTATGACCTCGTGCCTCCCAACGCCTTTGTTCTACTTGATTTGCAAATAGGCCACACTACCCATGTTGTCTTGGGATTCAACCACACCCCGATTTATTCACTACCTTTGCCTTTAAATGTTTTTCGCACGAGCTCGATTTGTATACACTAGCCAACAAAAATAGCACGAGCAAGGATAGATGTTAATAAACATTAGGCATCCCTTTATATAGTCTTCTTCCTCATATTCGATGACGTCGGTGGGAATTTCCACTTTGGAAATTTAAATTTAAATTTAAATTTTAAAATATTAAAATTTAAACTTTAAACTTCAAAGTTAAATAACTTTGTCACCGGGACTCCTTTTTCGATGAAATGAAAATCCAACTTGGGTTTTAAGAAAAACCCATTTCAAATATGCCATCCTTGGTTTTAAATAAAAACCCTTTGCTAAGCTTCCCTTGAAGCTCCTTTTTGGAACCAAATGCCATGCATCCTTTTTATTAAAAACTTTACTTCTCATGAAGCTCTTTGTGGAGAAAATCATAGTGCTTACTTGCATAGGTCCTTTTGACATCAATGACAACTTTTTAGCTTAGGGCATCAAAATGGCCAACAATCTCCCCCTTTTTAATTAATGGCAACCTATATTCATTTACTTAAATCTGACCTTATTTTTTGCCCCCCTGGGACTTTGCTCCGCCTGGCTCAATGCTCTCTCAAATATCAAATCTCTCCCCATATTAAAAACTCTCCCTAATATGCAAATCTCTCCCATTTTGTCCTAAATGAAAAAGGGTCACCTTTGGGCCTCGGGGCTAAGAATGGGCCTCTTAGCTTAGATCCTCCCTTGCCTCCACATGAGGTGGTTAATTTTGGGGTGGGAGTATTTCTACTCCCTGAAAGCATAGATCTATGCTTTTATCTTTCTCTCTTCTTTTTTTAGTTTTCTAAATCCTCTCACTATTTCTTTCCAAGATATCATCCATATTCTTGTCATCATTTATGTTCCTATTTTTGCTCTTGTTTTCATCCATATTCCTATTCTTATTATTTTCTGAGTCTCTATTCCTGTTCATGTTCATGGTCCTATTTATGTTCATGTACCTATTCTTGTTCTTGTTCATGTCCATGTTTTTATTCTTGTTCTTGTTCTTATTCTCATCCATGTTCATGTTTTTGTTCTTATTCCTGTTCTCATCCATATTCTTGTTCTTGTTCATACCTACTTCTGGAATATTTGCTCTACACCATCTTTTTGTGTGTCCATCATTATTACACTTTTAACACTTAATTTTATTATTCCTTGGAGGTGTAAAAATTGTAGGATAAATTCTAGTGAAGTCATATCCTCTTATGCCATGAACCCTGCAATTCATTACTTTATGACCATACTCATTGCATGAGTAGCAATACCCATGGAAGGGTTCGTCCTTTCCCATAATCCTGTCTTTCATATGACCTGCACTATGAAGCCATGTGCCCAAACCTATGACATGAGAAGCATCTCCCATTGAATCTTCCTTTCCTAGACCTCATTGGTCTCCTATTCTGATTGTTATTCCATCTGTATCTTCTTTGTGCATTTTTCCTCTCTTTTTTGAACTCTTTGTTGTCCAACTCAACCTATGATGTCCCACTTTTACTTGAAATGTCTTCTTCTGATGTATATTCTTCTAAAGTTTCTTCTTCATCAATATTTGAAGTAGATTCTTTTTCTTGTTTCTTTTGAACCTTTCCAAATCCAAGACATGTTGAACATGATGTTCATTGTTGTCCATAGATGAACTTATCCAAGTTCTTAGAGCTATTTTTGAAACTCTTCATCTTGATCTTGGAGTCCTTTAAGTCTTATTTTAGAGTAGCCACTTCTTGTGCTAACTTCTCACATTCCAAAATCTTTACTTCTAACTTATCCTTGAACTTGCTTGCCTTAGCCTTTGACTTCTCTAAATCCTCTATGAGCAATAACCTTTCTTCATCAAATTCTTGAAACTGACTTTCAACCTTAGAGTGTTGCTTTCTTACCTTATTCATTATGTCAAGGGCATAGATAAGTTCTCCCTTGAGATCATAACCATTCTCTATTGAGTAATCCTCTATTTTTTTACCTTTTTCCTTATCATTACTTCCTTTTGGCTTATCTTCTATGGGATCACTTACTTCATATTCTAGAGCCATTAGAAGATTCTCATCTAGTCTTTCAAGTGCATCTTCAAAACCATCATCACTTAAACTATAGCCATCACTAGTGAAATAATTTTCACTATCTACATAGTAGCTTTTTTTTTGCCTTTGGAAGAAAGTCTTTCCTTGTCTATTTTATCCATCCTTGCGTTTCTTCTGGTACCTATGTTTTTATGATTCCTTGTACCTATGATCCTATTTTCCTTCATCATTATTGTACTTTGGCTCTTTGCACTCTATTGCATAGTGTCCATACTTTCCACAATTGAAGAACTTAATAGATCTTATATCTATGGATCTTTTGGAACCTTTATATCTTCTACCATAGTTAGCTTCTTCATCACTAGATGACTCATAGCTTGATTCTATCTTTTTACCCTTTTTCTTTTTGTCCACTTTGAATTTAGCTTCTTTAGGAGGAATAGGATCCTTTGTTCTTATCTCAGAACTAGTAAGCATGCCAAGAAAATAATTATTTGTCAAAGAATCACTATCAATTTATGTTTCTATAGAAAAAATTTCACTATACCTTTTTGGAATATTTTTCAAGATCTTATCACAAGCAACAGATTCATCAACCTTCATTCCAAGACCTCTCATCTCATGTACAAGCTCATCAATATTACTAAGATAATCATAGATATTTTCATCATCTCTCATTATTAAGTTCTTAAATTATCCTTTGAGATTTTTGATTTTATCTTTCCTGACGCATTTATTACCCTCATATATGTCATGCAGTAGATCCCACATATCTTTTGCTATTTTACAATCCATAACCTTCATAGATTTTGATCTACCCAATCCTTTTATAATTGCATTCATAGCTCTTGAATTTGCATTCATTATAATCTTACCTTCCTTATCTATAGGAGGATTGATAGTTGAATCATATCCAAGTTCCACTACATCCCAAACTTCATTTCCAAGTGCCATAAGGTAAAATATCATCAACATAAACCAATAAAAGAAGTCACTTCCATCGAATACTAGTACTACATTATTGAATGACCCATCCTTTTGATCCTTGTTATCCATTGTGTTCTTAGACCACTTTTACTTGAAGCTATCAAACTCTTATTAGGGAACCCACTCTGATACCAATTGAAGAACACAAGATTATACTAAGAGGGGGGTGAATAGTATAAGGCCACTTTTTACTTTTCTTTTCAATTCAATATTATGCAGTGTATAGATATCAATATCAATAGCAATAATAAAAGTAATACATAAACCACCATTTATAAAAATGACACAACAATTTATGTGGTTCACCCAATGTGGGCTACTCCATGGAGAAAATATTTTGCTAAAACTTTCTCAATCAATCTCTTGGGAATCTTTCCCAATTACAATGTTTATGGACCTTTGTCCAAAGGAGATGTTGATCCCCTAAATCTCAAGTTCGTGGATCTCTTCCATAGGAGAACTCTTTCCCCTTCTACTCTAGCTAGTGATCTTCTAGAAGACTATGTCTCTCTATTGCACTTACTTGTGGATCTCTCTCCACTTGAAGAATCCTCACTCAGATTTATATTCAATTGTCCTAGCTATTGGATCTCTATCAACTAAGACTTTGTCCTATGTACTCCATCACCTCCAAAGATCTATCAATAGGCTCACTCAGAACCTTCTCAAATATTCTCAATAGGTCCACTCAAAACCTACTCAAATATGCTCAATAGGCTCACTCAAAACCTGCACAAATCTGGTCAATAGGCTCACTCAGAACCATATCAAATATTCTCAATAGGATCACTCAAAACCTTCTCAAATCTGCTCAATAGGCTCACTCAAAAATTGCTCAAATCTGCTCAACAAGCTCACTCAGAACTTGTCCAAATCTGCTCAACAAGATCACTCAAAACTTGCCCAAATCTACTCAACAATCTCACTCAAAACTTGTCCAAATATGCTCAACAAGATCACTCAGAACTTTTCCAAATATACTCAATAAGTCCTCTTTAGGACTTGCTCAAATCTACATAGCAAGCTTTCACAAAAGCTTACTCAAAATTAGTCCACAAGCCTTCTAAAATACTTGCCTCAAATCAGCTCAACAAAATCTCAACTCAATCTCATAGAAGAATAAAGATAATTTTTAGAGACTCAATATGTTCTATACTCAAATCCCAATCTTAACTCAAATCAATCTCAACTCAACAATCTCATAGAAGCATAAAGAGAATTGTTAGAGACTCAATATGTTCTATACTCAAATACCAATCTTAGCTCAACTAAAATCGGAATATAGAATAGTTTGTTTTATGGAACTTGAACAACCACTTCACACAATCAATTGAATAGGATAAAAAAACTCTACTCAACCAATCACCACAAGGAGAAAATATTTCTCACAAACCCTAGTCCAAACATGAATCAACCAACTCAAAATGTTTCCAACAATGTTCAACAATAAACTCACATAACAATGATACTCATGTTCTTCTATAACTCAAGTTCAAGTTCTTTGCACAACCAAAGGGCTTCAACAACAATGCTTACAAAACATCCTTCGCATAACAATGATACTCATTTTCTTCTCAAACCCTAACTCAGGATTTTCACACAACTAATGGCTACAACAACAATGCTTATAAAACAAGGTTTTAACCATAACTCTCAAACCAGAAATCCTTGAAGCATTCAACCAACAAATCTCAAAAGGAAACCACAATCAATCCTTTTCACTCCAATGATATTTTCAAAAATCAACCACCCAAATAAATTAATGGAGAATATTTCCCATAACTTTTTGATGCCAAGAAGTTGTCCACAAAATCTACAACACTCAACACACTTTCTTTTTCCAATCTCAACAAGGGTTAGTGGACTTCAAATAATAATCACAAGATAAAGTATAACTCAATTTAAACCTTTTTACTCCAACTCAATCATCACATCCACCAAAGTCCATATATAGAAAAACCCTCTAAAATAATAATCAATAATTCACTATTATAATCCTCAAATTCAAAACCCTTATTTCTCCTAAAATAATGCTCTAAAAAAAATTCAAATCAATACCATAAGGCTCAAATAATCATCTATGGCTTTCACCAAAAAAATAATTATTTAACCTTTTAAACACAACAGAGGCTTTACAAAATGAAATATTTTCTAACCCTTATCACTCCAAACTTTAGCGCATTAATAAAAATTAATTAACAAAACATTTCATACCTCCTCAAGGGGTTTTGACCCCTCAACCTGCCCTCACCATGAGCACCTTAGCCACGACTAAGGTCGCCACATGAGCTAGCCACTCGTTCACAAAGGGAAAGGCACAATGTACCTTTTCTTTGCCTCAATGCCCACGTGCGCCAAATCACCATGTGCCTTGGGTGCTCTACTTCATAATTTCCAAAACATCTACCAAAACTCAAATGTATGACCTTGTGCCTCCCAATGCCTTTATGCTACTCAAGTTGCCAATGGGCCACACTGCCCATGTTGTCTTGGGATTGAACCACACCCTGATTTATTCACTACCTTTGCATTTAAACGTTTTTCGCACGAGCTCGATTCGTATACACTAGCCAAAAAAAATAGCACAAGCATGGATAGATGTTAATAAACCTTAGGCACCCCTTTATATAGTCTTCTTCCTCATATTCGACGACATTGGTGGGAATTTCCACTTTGAAAATTTAAATTTTAAAATATTAAAATTTAAACTTTAAACTTCAAAGTTAAATAACTTTGTCACCAACTCTACTTTTTCGATGAAACAAAAATCCAAATTGGGTTTTAAGAAAAACCCATTTCAAAAATGCCATTATTGGTTTTAAATAAAAATATTTTGCTAAGTTTCCCTTGAAGCTCATTTTTGGAACCAAATGCCATGCATCATTTTGATCAAAATTTTTGCTTCTCATGAAGCTCTTTGTGGAGAAAATCATAGTCCTTTCTTGCATAGCTCTTTTTGACATCAATGATAACTTTATATCTTAGGGACTCAAAATGGACAACAATCCTACAATATCAAAACCTTCTAGTTGTACCATCTATATTTCTTCTTTCAATTCACCATATAAGAAAGTACTCTTTACATCTAATTGATGAATCTTCCAACCTTTCTATTCTGCTAAGGCTGCAAGAGTCCTTATTATGGGCCATTTTGTGGCTGGTGCAAATACCTCAGTGTAGTCAATACCTTAATTTTACATAAAAAATTTAACCACTAATATCACCTTGTGTTTCTCAAGAATGCCATTTGATTTATACTTATTTTTATACACCCATTTGTTTCAAACTATTTTTCTTCCAAGTGTTAGATCGACAAACTCTAGTGTACCATTTTTGATCGGATATTTCATACTCTTGGTTCATTTCATGTCTCTATATTGCATGTTTGATATTTCTTGATACATAAGAGGTTCATTATTCAAAGCGAGTTGTAGGTTTGTAGGTTCTAGTTCAACAAGTAATGATTTATACACTCTTTCTCTAAGGGAACCTCTTGTGCCTATTTTTCCCATTTCATCTAGTTTTATGTCCTTTAAGAGTTGGTGGGCTTCATAAATTCCTTGAGTAGGGAGCACTATGGGTGTCTCACCTACCTCAATATTTTCATCATGATCCTAAAATGGATCATTAGGTATGGAGGATGCTAGAAAATATGGATATGAAATAATATTGTTATCATGATCAACATTATTGTGTGAAGTGGAAAAAAGTGCAAACGATATAGACATATGCTCAGTATCACAATTTTGTTCCTCCCAAATTGTGGGTTTATTTATAGATTCTAAATTTTTGAGTCACTTTTTAACATCTCCCCCCAAAGGTTGGGATCTGAACATCATATATGTTAGTAGCTTTTTGTGATCTAGGCTATATATTGTGTCCCTTAGTATCCAATGTAAATAGTTGTTCTTCATATTTTGCAAACACAACATCACATGTCACAATATCTTTCAGTGTGAAGGAATGAATACCTTGTATACCTTTTGATTGATAAGGTATCCAACAAGTATGCCTTTAATAACTTGAGTTTCAATTTTTTTCTATGCTCTGAAAAAATATGAACATAACAGATGGAGCTCAATATTATAAAGTGGTTAATGGTGGAGGATGTCCAGTCCATTTTTCATGAGGTGATGGGATAGGTTTTGAGGTAATCACTATGTTTATTACATGCATAGTATTCTGGGTGGCTTCAACCCAAAATTATGGAGGCACATTTTTATAGACAAGAAGGGAATGGGCCACATCCATAATTTTCTTATTGATGCACTCGATAATATCATTTTATTGAGGTGTTACTAGCATTATAAATTGATGTTTGGTTCCATTTGAGGATACATACTATGTGAATCAGGGTTATGCATAGCGGTTATTTATAGCTAAAATTGGCTAAAATTCAGATTTTCAAAATTTGGAATTGGGTAATATTTGGGACCCTTGACGAGGGTCCATTAGCCAAAACATTTTGGGTACAAATTCTTTTTTGGGTCGATTAGCCCTAATTTTATAATAATTTGGCCATTTTAAGTTTAAATTTCCAACATTACCCCTAATTATAGTGAACATTCTAAATGCGTTTGGACATTATTTGCTTAAATTTTGAAATTGATTCGCCAAATTTTAATAAATAAATTTTGGGACCGATCTCTTATCCATAACCCTAATGTGAATTCATTTGAGGTGTACTCATTGCCATTGTCACTTCTAAAGGTCTTGATTCTACAACATTATTCTTGTTCTATGCAAGCCTTGAATGCTTTGAATAATTCAAAATCTTTAGACTTCTTCACAAAAAATTTGATCCATAGATTCTTTTAGAAGTCATCAATGAAGGTGATGTACTACCTTTTGCATTTTAATGAAGGAATAGGTATTGGCCCATAAATATATGAGTGAAATAGCTCTATTTTTACATGGAATTCCATTGACTCTTTGGAAAATACTATTGAGAGGATTTGAAAATGGTGCATGCTTTATATTTGATTGGTTTGGAAGAGAAGTGTGGTAGTCCCCTAATAGTGGACTCCATTTGTCGCAATCAATCAAGTTTGACATAACCCATGCGAGCATAACATAATGCATCAATAAAAATCTTCTTGGGATTCAGAATGGTATTAAGTGCCATGTCAACTTTAGCAATGTGAACTTTAGAAGTAGGATTTCTAATAAGTTTGATGAGTTTTCCATCTAAATAACTAGTCATGACCATTTTTTTGGAGGGTGTATGAATGAATAAAAGAGTTTTTGTAGACATTAAAATCATTTCAATAATACGATCAAAAGTATTGACTACTTGACATCATATGGCCCCATTGTGCAACCATCAAAGGTTTAATAGTGGTCCTAACCACTCTTGGAAGGATCTACCCCAACTTTTGGAAGGTTTTGGGCCACATAGGTATGACCATCCCACCCTAGGATGATCACAGTTAATGGTCATCCATGGTGGCAAAGCAGTTGTCTCTGGGTGGGATGACCACAAGGTTTGACTCCCAAAAAGTCAAATTTGGACAAATGGCACCTAAAAACTACCATTTATCCTATCTTTTTGACCATGTAAACCTGAGGGTGCAAAATCCTTATGACATGGTATATAATGGAGGCCAAAATGAAAAATTCTCTTCCACTTCCAATGCATGCTCAGCTTTAGAAAAGTGGCACTTCTTGCCCTGCATGCCCTTGCATGCTCGTTTTCCCAAAGGATTACTTTGGCTATAAAGTGGATCCATTTTCCACCAAAAATATGGAGAGGATTTTTGAGACATAGCAACGAAGTGCTTCCAAGAATTTCCCTCACCCTTTTATGTCTTTTTCTCTCAAAATATCTACCTAGCAAAGGAGTTTTGTGAGTGATTCAAGAGGTGCAATGTTATTGCAAAACCAAATAATATGAGTGAATTGCATCACAAAATTTTATGAAAAAACTATTGAGAAGGTTTTTGACCAAGTAACAAACGAGTTTGTGGCAAATTAGGAGCAGAATTGGTGGTCGTCCCACCACAGGATGGTCCCTAATCTATGACAGTCACCACCATCCCTGCAAGGAAATGTTATATATCTGTGTATTATTTTCTACTATTTTTAATTAGGCATTTTATATGTTATATTATGAACATGCTATCCAAATTTCATGTAATTTGAAATTATATTGAGTGAGATATTGTAATTTTAAGGTTTTGTTGGCTTTTGGGGACCATCTGAAAATGCACTTGAAACTATGACTAATTTTAAAAATATGACCATATGGGTCCTTCTAAAATATCATTTTATATATTATTTCCAAGTTTGGTTTGATTTAGAGGTTTTTTGATCCAAAAATTGCTTGTTTTGGGTTTTGTAGGCTTCGTAGGGTTTTGTTCTATTTTCAATTGTATCTTACCAAAATAATATATTATTAATGTATATGTGATTTCAGATCATTTTTGGCTTTTTTGGATAGGCACATTGCATATTTATACTTTCTAGCTTATAGTTGCATGTATGGCTTTTGCATGTCTCACATTCTATGCACTTGCTATTTGATAAATATGGTTTCCTTGTGTGTAGGTGTAGGTTTTACAATGCATGAGGAAGGAATACAATATCATAATAGTAAAGAACAAAGTGGCAACATCATAAGTTCACCCACCTCAATTGTGGGTACGAGGAAGAATATTGGAAGTGCACATGAGATTGTTTGAAAGGACTTGATCCCTTGGGCACCATTTTTGTAAACAAGTGTATCAAACTAAGATCCCTCAAGGGGACATTTGTTGTAAGCATATTCTGATTTATCAAATAAAATAAAGAGAAACACCCATTTTTTCTTGCACTTATTTGGATTCCATGGTTGCTTGAGTTTATCCTTTTGTAATGCTTCATTAAAAATAGATATAGATGCATCTTGTTTATGCATTCTTAGGTGCACCATTTTTCCTCTAATTTAGTGGTGATCATGGTGGGAACCTATATCTATTTATTTTATTGAATTTTTAACCCTATTTTTGTTTGCATTCTATTGCAGGAACTGGTCGGTCTAGCCTGAAACGGCCTCTGGAATACTAACCGTCCAACCCTAGGACAACCACACAATCGTACCACCCTAGGATGGCCATCAAATTGGCCACCATACCACCCTGGTATGGTAAAAAAATAGGATATTTTTTGCTCCAAATTGCAAGAATGACAGGCTTATAGGCCATTAAGGTAGGTATAAAAACCCTCTATTTTCATTTTTGTTGTTCAAAACTACTGAAATCTGGTTTTTCTTGCCTCTTTTCATTGCTTGAAAAGTAGAATTTAGGTTTGATTTTCAATAGCTCAAAAAATAACAAAAATAATAAGAAAAATTGGAAAGGAACTAGGTAGAAATGCACCTCTATGGTTTGATTTCTTGTAGCCTACCCAATGGGTATGTTATCATTTAGGATTTGCATTTAGTAGGTTATTTTTTATCTAGCTTTTGTGAAAGTAAAATGTTATTTGTTTGCATTAGTGAAAGATCATCGAATGCTTCATTGTTTACTTTATTTGGTCCTAAAAAGAACCACACATGCCACATTCCACTTGAATGTTAGTGATTTGGATTTCATCGTCAACCAATAGTAGAGGTCAAAAATGGTGGCTTTCATCTCCACCCGTTACCTCAAATCCCATGAATCCTAATTTTTTACCAAGGCTGGCTCCAAGATCCAACGAATCATGGAAAATTTACATGTAATTATTTTTGGAGGGTATACCACTGACCAAGTGAGTACTAGGTGAGGACTGGCAGGGCCTGTACTCCCTGATCAGGTATGGGTTTCATCTCCATACTTTGGTGGGTTGAAGTGACCATGACTTTCATTGTCAATTTTTGAGCTACGAGCATATAGGTGAAATCCAATTAAACACAAGATTATAATAAAATGAAATTAAAACATGTGACACAAGATCTTCTTTAAAAACAACACATCTAAAACACACAAAATATTTTAAGGATTCACATTTAAAACTTAAAAGAGATAATCACTTGTCTTATTAAGTTTTTCCTTTCTTGTGTGTTATTTTATTAAGAATTTGTAAATGAGATAATCATCTAGAATTTAGGGTAGACTATGAGACACTAGTCATATTCGATTTATCCCTAGGGATTTGGTCATACCTCTTTGGCAATCCTCTACTCACCCAAGTCCCAAAATAGCAGGATATGGAAAAACACCTGAAAGATATCCCTATGAGGGACACACCACAAGGGTGTGGATATTACCTGAGAGAGTGCTCCTGATATGTAGACACATCACATGCCTTCTTTTATGAAAGGTAATATTGCACTGAGGCACAAGTAGATAGAGTGGTGCCACACATCCATGTGCTTGATAGGTCTAATACACCCATTCATGGTCCAAAGCATGACTTCACACACTAGGTAGGGCCGATTGATTATAATTCACCTATACACTGCCCTGATAGGTTCCAATACCCTAGACAATAGGATGAGTATGATACTCATCACTCAAGGTGAGAAAAATCCACCCTTATCTCCCACATCTATGAAGGAAGACATGAAGAAATCCTTTATTATTATCAAGAGCGGTATATCATGCAAGCACGATGTGCCCTTGTGCCTACTGAGTATAAAGAGCATATGCCCAGGCCTGAACCTCAAGTAAATGTGGCTATCCTCGATTGAGGGAAGAACACGATGCATATAACAAATTATATTGAATGAGGTTGGTCTCAAGGTGAGACTCCTAGGCCTCCTAGGCCCCACATAGTGGAATAGATAAATCAATAAATTGCAATATATGTTGATCACCAAGCACAGTTCAAGCAGCTTTGGTAAGACAAAGAGCAACTAGACTACTTGCATCAACTTGAGAAGGAAAAAATTGAATGGCCGACCAACTATTTGTTCTAGAAAACATTACATGAGAGGGTCCCTACCCCTAGAAGATATATATAGGAACTCCATCCAAGGAAATCCTCTCTCATTCAAGATAGGTCTACTAGGCCTTATCCAATGTTACCTCTATGACCTCCTAGGCTAAATCAAGACTTGCTTCCCATGCCAAACATAGGGTGCACACCTTAGGAAGGTACCCATCTCTATGGACCGGCTCAAGATATGCCCTATAAGGCTTACACCAAGCATGAGATAGATGTTGAATATTTGAAAACACCTTATAAAGGCAGGAGGGTGACATACCAACACCTAAAAATAGGTCTGACAATCCTCACCCTCCGCTACAGGATAGGAGCAAAGAAGATGAGATCAAATTCTCTAATGCATATAGGGTACTACTTGAGCATCTAGAGTTAGTAGAGAACAAGACATCTAGGTTTGGATCTCAAAATCCTAATATGTTCCAGCTACATAGTTAGCCCCTTCATCCTTCAATTCTTGCCCCTTCCTATCTAGAATAGTTCAATATGCCTTAGTTGGATACCTTTAAAGGATAAGAATATGTGTAGGATCATGTTACCAAATTATTGAGCCAATGCTTCAGCATCCAAGATAACTATGCTTTACTTTTATGGATATTCATGACTACCCTTTCTAGCCCAGCCACAAAGTGATTTATCCAAATCCTAAAGCATAGCATCCATAATTTGGATCAAATAGTAGACACATTCCTAGAATGCTTCACCTTCAATACCAAGAGGAAGGTGACGTTGGCTAATCTCACTAGGCTAAAAAAATATGATGATGATTCAATAGTGAATTATGGCAATAGATGGTGAGTGTTGCTCATCAAGCTTCCATATCTACTCCCCATTTTGGACTTGACTTATATTTTTTCCAAGAGCTACCTAAATCCAATCTCATTTTTATTGCAACTGCAACAATATCTGACTCTTGATGATACCCTAGCATAAGATAGAACAATTGAATACATCAAGATTCAAGAAGGATAAATTATGGAGCCTCACAAGAAGGAGTGGAACAAGAATTCTAAGAATAGACCAACATAACCTAATCCAAAAATACTCAATCAGGTTGCCACTAGCATCCCAGGGCCAACATAAACCATGTTGTCCCAAAAGCCCAATTACTAGGCCACACCTAGGAACTATAACATGGACAACTAGAATAATCAAGTGTAAAATCAAAAGTGTCACCCAAAGTGATAGTTCACACCCTTTACAGAGTCTATGGACTATTTTTTTGAGTACCTCTTAGAGCCTAACTCGATCAATCTACCTAAGAGTCGACCTATCGACCTGAATGCACCAAATCCCAAAGGGTGCCAAGAAGACCTATACTATAAGTTTCATAAGAAAAATTAGCATGATGTATAGATGTTCTATAAGTTCAAGTACTTTATACAAGACATGATCGATAGGAATGTCCTTCATGTAGAAAACCTTATCGTACCAAACAACCAATAAATGGGTATTTTTAAAGACCCATTACCTGCCCATGCAGACCAGGTCAAGCTAGTGCCCCAGGTGAATGAGGTTCATCATGCACTCCCTAATAAAGTGTTCATTGGCATGATTAGCATTGTGACAAGGAACAAGAGGTATCCAAGCTTATTTTCCCCACCTATGACTTCAAGTTGCATTTCTTCAACATCGTAGTCATTGCCACCTCTAGTGTCAAAACTTCCACCTAGGTCTATAGCCACAATATTGAGCAAGATCTCTCAAATCTTGAGAATGACATATTCTTGGATCTCCATATATGAGCTCATTGAACAATCTCCACCTCATAGAGAAGCTCTAATGGAGATCCTCAAGGCAATCGAGATACAACCCCAGGAGTCTAACTCTAATAATTTCATGGGGCATGTTTGGTAATGTAGGAAACTAGTGATTACATTTCGATATGATGAATTTAAACATATTCCAAATGATATGGTAGATCCTCCCTTGCACATCATCACATGTGTAAATAAAATTCCATAAAAGAGAGTGTTGGTATACATTGGCTCTTCTAGCAAAATAATCACTACAAAATCTCTCAAGCATCTAAAGCTCCTGGTATCTCATATTGTCATGTATACATACACCCTTAGAGAATTTAATGATACCATATGCTCCACAAGTGGTATGATAGTCCTACCAATTTAGGTAGGGCAAAATACCATACCAATGCTATGCCGTATATTGGAGGGTGATATGGCATATAATATATTTTTAGGCGAACCATGGAAGGATAATTTCATGTCATCATTGTAGACCTAGAGACCTAAAATTACTACAAAATGGTGCAACAGATCCCTGAGTCCACCTTAATGTCCACTCATATGGATTTTTAGTTGAATAAATCCAACCAAGGTCTGACTTGATCATCATCACTTTCAAACAATCTATATCCATCTCATGCCATTCCATACTCATCCTAAATACCCTATGATATGCCCCCATCATTAGTGAATCCTCCACTAAGAGACACGAGGAAGAGGCCTATTGATGAGTCCTAATAAACAGTATCCACCATATCCATCAGAGAGACCCCTAGCCTCATAGACGAGGAGATACCTTATGAGGTCAACATTAAACTATCTCAAGCCTCACTCCCATTCTCTCCTTATCCACAACCATAGGCCATAGTGCACCTAGATACCACTAGTTTAGGAGAATACATGGTTACAAATGTCACAACCACCCTTGCTATTGAGTCGGTGTAAGATATGGGTTGACCTCATATTTCCATAGGTATGATTGTACATATTGGCCTTCCTCCTAATCAAATGAATTTAATTTATGGGGGTATTGACTATGGCATCAAGCCTTATCAATAGAAGGAAGAGGATGAAAAGACATTTTTCAAGGACATCAACTACATGTCCAACCCTAACTTCATCATGAGGTTTCTTCACCTCTGTAATTGGAATGGTTATGGGTTGGGCTTGTATGAGCAAGGCACCCATGTTACTTACAAGCCATATTATCAAATACCTTGTGACAAATATGTCCTAGGACACAACAATCCTATGTCCCTTAATGTCCTCATGGATAGTCTAAAGTGCTTGACTCTAGACTTTAGGAATGAGTTGGCATGTGATCCCTACGCCAAACCTATTTGAGTCTATTCACTGGGAGACTATTTCCCCATACCTATGGGTAATCAAGAGATACCTCTTGATATTCCCTAGTCCTGTGAATGGGGTGAAAGCTTACATACCCTTCCACACAATAGTGATAAATAAGATCAGGGGTCTCCATGTGAGTGGACATCTAACGATGATTCATATTATGAACTAACGACCATCAATTCTTCCAGTCTGTATGTCAAGTTCATATGGATTGTCCTATTGGATGATGAGCATGAGGTTTACTTATGTATATTCCCCTTGAATGACCATATCTAGTGCTAGTTCCTCCCTGTAAAAGGGCGAGTCCAACTGCAACCACACCGATCATCTTCGGTCGTTTCACATCTACTATAACCACCTCCTTAGGTCTTATAACATATCGATATTGATAGGAATGACTAGCCACCTAGGGGAAATCATCCATCCATAAACATAATTTCCATAGATATTTTCCAACCCCTGTGAGATCTGGATAACCCATTGAAGCCACTGCACCTCAACTTGGGGTAATTGACTTTGATCAAGGAGATTCTCCTTGATTGCCTTATAAGTATTGGCCTAGATATGATATGCTACAACCATTTTATTTCTCTCCAAGGCCTACTCACAATGTCTTCCATTCTAAGGAGGAAACCAATATTCCAATTGATGATATAAACCCAACATATGACATCCACCTAATCCCTATTCCCAACCAGTTGGAGAAGGGGTTGCATATGTTAATTGAGGCAATGATTGACAAAGATATAAGCTTAGATCCCAAGAATCCTCAATGTATCAAGTTAGAGGAAATATTTTCCCCCATCGAGCAGGTCGATTACATAGCCCTTCTTATAGAGAAGAAGAAAGCCTTTGCATGGTCCTACGATGACATGCCAGGAATGGATACACCACCTATTAGTTATCATATAGATTCCTCAATAGCCATACCATCATCACCTACACTACCCATACAATATATCTTGGATAGGCTAGGAAACCTGGATTCAAAAGTGACTCAACAACACAATTCTTTACAATATATTGGATCGACTCAAAAGCATCGAGTTATGGTTGAGTCATTCGAACCCTCAACCCCTCGATTGTTAGGACCAAAACCCTCTGTTATATTCCATTGTCAACCTTCAATAGAGCATGAGGCAGAAGTACCAAGGCCATCACCCATAGTGATAATATACCCATTTGTCAAAACCCTTAGTGTTGAACTTTAATTGACTATATGTAGCACAAGAAATCATGCTTCCACCATTCCATCCACTGAATCCTAATAGGTTTAGATCAAAACCACACAATAAAAAATTGTATTATTTCTATCATTGATAAATAGGCCTTGATATCTAGACATGTAACATCTTTAAAAATTTATTCCAGGATATGATCGATAGGCAAGGACTTAAAATAGGAGTCTTCCAAGACTCCTTGCCTTCACATGAAGTAAACACAACACTTAGCCATCCAGTTAAACAACCTAATCAAGTGTACATTAATACATCTTCTCATAGGTTTATAGGTATGATCGGTGCTATAACAAAGTGATAAGAACACCACAATTGATATACACAACCTATAGAGTCATTCAATATTTCACCTTCATTAGACTCACCCCAAAGGAACGCTGGCATTGAACAAGCTTACACCTCATAGTAGAGAGGTCTATTTTTACCATACCCTTTGTCCAAGCCAATCATATTATATAAAATACATTGTGCACTAGGGGTATGCAAGGTACCACACCTTCCTCCTAAATAAAACTACTATGTCAACCCAAAATGCTCCTAGGTGTTCTACGACCATATAGGTCACCCCAAAATGCTCCAAGGGTATCTACAAACTACTTGGTCAACCCAAAATGCTCCTAGGTGGTCTACGACCATCTAGGTCATCCCAAAATGCTCCAAAGATGTCTAAAAACTTCTTGGTCAACCCAAAATACTCCTAGGTTGTATACAACCATCTAGGTCACCCCAAAATGCTCCAAGGGTATCTACGAACTGCTTGGTCAACCCAAAATGCTCCAAGGGCATCTATGAACTGCTTTTTCAACCCAAAATGCTCTTAGGTGGTCTATGTATGTCTAGGTCAGCCCAAAATGCTCCAAGGATATCTAAAAACTGCTTTGTCAACCCAAAATTCTCCTAGGGGTTCTATGACCATCTAGGTCACCCCAAAATGCCCCAAGGGTATCTATAATCCCTTTGGTCACCCAAAAATCCCCAATAGCATCTACTAAGCCCATTGGTCAACTCTGTATATATATATATATATATATATATATATATATATATATAAAACTCAAAAACATCATCAAAACATCAAAAATACAAAAATATTGCATCACATCACATTGCGTACCATTGCATTTTATCATCACTCGCATATGGTATACTCATCATTGTACTTTACACTTTATATTGCTCATACATTTCTAGAACTGAGACTGTAAACCAATCATCATTCAAAATCAATGGTACTAAGGTCATCATCCATATAATTTCATATTACAGTTATCATATCCACCTACATTTTCCACTTTTCCATATTTGTGTCCATTTCCCTTCACCTAGTCATATGTTCTAGAATGTCATTAGGTTTTTCGGTCACTGAGCCATCTCTAGTTTTATTTTTAGATTTCATAGAAATATATCCTAATATTTAGGAGGTAGAGTCTTCCTTGGATTGTACTTTGTATATTTCAAAATCCTAACACATTTTGACACTAATAAATCCAAGTTTTCCACAAGGAAATATGAAACCTACAAAGTCGTCTAGGTTACCTTAATAATTTTTTTTATCTTGCTCATTCCCCTATGCGAATGGATAAAAAATGATGAGAAATGAGAAAAGGGCAAGCTCCTGCTTACCCAATTCCCCAAAATAAATAGTTGTTTTCACCATTATCAATAAGAAAAATCCCAAAAAGCAAAAATCAAAAACAAAATAAATAGTGGTTACCACTACTACCCAAATACTTTGCTCAAAGAAAACAAAATATAAAATAAATAGTGATTATCATCACTAAGTATGAACAAATATCCCTAAAATCAAATAAAATAAAAGAATGGAGTATTGAACTTGATTCCATGGAATTCTTAGCACTTGAAAAACCATAAGGTGATCCTCATTATAGGTTAGGTGGCATAAAGCATGCTTGGCAATGGTGGTATCCTTACACATGATGATATGCCTGACACAATAGCATTTTGCATGTGTGTAGACCAATGTTTGCATGCAGATGAGCTAGCGATTGGTAGCCTATACTACCTAGTGGTCTAATCCAACTATGTACAAAACATAGAATCATGATACTCATAGGGTGATCTTTAGTACATATGTGTTGCATCAATCCTATTTGGAACTAGGGTAACTTTATGTGTTATCATACAATGAACTCACATGCACACACAAGGATATTGAGTATCTTGGTCATCCTAGTAGATTCATACCTTGTCAAAAAATCTCGCATGGTTAGTATATAACTTTTGATTAGTTGACTAGAGTGTTTGAGTCTCACGAAAAACTCAAAGACAACCTATAAAATACCATTATTCGTTCTAGTTTATCACATGTATGCCAATTCACATTTCCACAAATACATTACATATTCTCATGACAAAATTACACGAATTCTATACAATTTATGGTTCTAACATAGTATGTCATACAATATTCATATTCCATCAATAAATATCAATAGATCATCCATTTCATTATGCATACATATATTCCATATAATCAAATAATATTATAGTACAAAACATGCATCCATTAATGCATCCATAAATCATAACACATAATGCACCAAAAAGGATCCAAAACCCACAAAATTAGCTCAAATTTGGTTAAAATTCACTTTGGATCAATATGAAACCTAAATTGCTCATTGATTAATGGAAAAGTATTTAATTCAATCCCTAAGAAAGCCACTATGACCATAAAAACCCATGGGAATGAGGTATTCAATTTATTTCTTCCATGAAACATCAACAAAACCATTAGCATCCTCACAAAAATACTCCATTTTACAATGGGTAAAATTGAAGGAAAACCCAACCAAGTCATATTTGTCAAGTGACTCATCGCTTCTATCACTGGTTATTCCCTCATCAAATCATCACTTGAGGGGGTAGTCATACTTAAAAAATTTATAATCATAATCAACAATCAAACACTCAATCATGCAAATTGTGTTCATTCAATGAATCATTGACAAAGACAATCACACTCCTACTTGGGGCAATAAACAAGCACAAATTTCAATTAAACAAATACTTGGAATTATAGAATCATCTTTATGACTGAAGAATGTCCAAGATCAAGTAAACTAGACATGAAAGGTTGTACTTGATTCAAGTTCCTTAGCTCGTCAAAATTAAGGATTAAATAACTCATGCTCTTTTCATGATTGGGGTATCTAAAGATGGTTAGGTTATTGAATAACTCTAATAATTCAACATTTTACAAATCTATTTTTTCTTAGAACTATGCTACACACAACACATCTCAAACAAGGGCATTTGTAGATACTAAAATCAAGTCAATACGATTAGACGATTGAAATTATTGACTAATTGACATCATATGACCCCCTTGGGCAACCCTCAAAGGTTTAATATAAAGAACACAAACTTATACTAAGAGGGGGGTGAATAATATAAGATAAATTTTTAATTTTTCTCTCAAACCAATATATGTAATGTAAATATAGAAATATAAACAATAGTAATCAAAGTAATATACACAACACCACACACAATAGAGACACAACAATTTATGTGGTTCACCCAAAGATGGCTCCTTCCATGAAGAAAATATTTCACTAAATTTTATCAATCAACCTCTTGGGAATCCTTCCCAATTACAATGTTTATGGACATCTATCCAAAGGAGACACCAATCCCCTAAATCAAATTTGTAGATCTCTATCCATAGGAGAACTCCTTCTCCTCTACTCTGGATTGTGATCTTCTGGAAGACTTTGCCTCCACTGCACTAATTGGTGGATCTCTCTCCAGTTGAAGGCTCTTGTCCTCACTTAGAAGACCTATTATCAATGTCTTTGCTGATGGATCTCTATCCACTAGAGACTCTGTCCTCTCTACTCTGTCACCTCCAAAGATTTGTCTCAATTATGTACTAAAAATAGTCCAATAAATCTAGCATAGATCTATTCAATCTCTTGAACTAAACATAGTCTAGTCGGTCTAGCACAAGTCCACTCAAATATGTACTAAGCATATTCCATTTGGTCTAGCACAAATCTACTCAATTTTTGCACTAAACACAGTCCATTAGGTCTAGCACAAGTCCACTCAAATATACACTAAACATAGTCCAGTTGGTCTAGCACAAATTTGCTCAATAGGTCCACTCAAATCTGCTCAATAGGTCCACATAGAACCTGTACAAATCTACTCAATAGGTTCACTTAGAACCTGCTCAAATATGTTCAATAGGTCCACACATAACCTGCACAACTCTGCTCAATAGGTCCACTCAGAACCTACTCAAATATGCTCAATAGGTCCACATAGAACCTGCACAACTCTGCTCAATAGGTCCACACAAAACCTATCCAAATATGCTCACCAAGTCCACACAAAACCTGCACAACTCTACTCAAAAGGTCCACACAGAACCTATCCAAATATGCTCACTAGGTCCACATAGAACCTGCTCAACTTAAGTCAAAAGATCCACACAAAACCTATCCAAATATTCTCACTAGGACCACACAAAACCTGCTCAAATCTGCTCAATAGGTCCACATAGAATCTATCCAAATCTGATCACTAGGTCCACACAGAACCCGATCAACTTTGCTCAATAGGTCCATACAGAACCTATCCAAATTTGCTCAATAAACTCACATAGAATTTGTCCAAACCTTCTCAATCACTTTCTCAACTCAAGTCAATACCATATAAGCATAAAGATAATTTTTAGACTCAATATGTTCTATTCTCACAACTCAATCTCTTTCTCAACTAAATCTCATATAAGCATAAAGAGAATTGTTAGAGACTCAATATGTTCTATTATCACAAACTCAATCACTTTCTTAACTCAAAATATAGAATAGTCTATTTTATGGAACTTGAACAATCACTTCATACATCTACTTGACTAGGCTCAATCAACTCTCCTCAACCAATCACTTCAATAAAAAGCTCTTGCTCACATACCCTAGTCCAAGCATGTATCATCCAATTCAAAATATTTCCAGTAATGCTCAACAACAAATATCACATAACAATGATACTCATGTTCTTTTTAAACCCTAGTTCAAGCTCCTTTGCATAACAACTCACTTCAAAAACCATGCTCATAAAACAATGTTTTAATCACAACTCTCAATTTCAGAAAACCTTGAAGCATTAACTCAAACACTTCACTAAACCAATTATCTCAACAATAATGCTAATAAAACAAGGTTTTAATGTCAACTCTAAAATCAGAAAACCTTGAAGCAATAACTCAACCACTTTTGAAAAGGAAACCCTAATCAAGTCCTTTTCACTCCAAACATAATTTTTAATACAACCAATCAATCAACTCAACCAAGAAGGAATTTTCCCATACCTTTTAATTTGACAAGTAGTTGGTCTCACAAATCTACAACACTCACAAATTTCTCTTTCCAATCACAAAAGGGTTAGAAAAATTGAGTAATACCACAATACAAAAATAATAACTCAATAACACCTTATTACTCCAACTCAATAATAATTTTCACCACAGTCTTCTTATAAAAGAAACAACCCCTTTTATGAGAAAATAATTCACAATAACCTTGATTCTCAATAATGTCAATACTATCCTTCACAAACTCCTCATAACCCCTAATGACAAGTTTTAATTAAATTGCCCCACTAGAATAAATCCAATTTAATAAAACATTTATGCAAGCCTTATTTAAAATAAAATTAAATCATAACCCCATTTTAATTTACCTAAGGCTTAACACATCATATAACACCCTTATAACTCCACGTGGGTAATTCAAAATACTTTACAAAAATTAAAATTGCATTGGAGGGTTTCTAACCATCTATCTCCTCCTTCCCTAAGCATCTTAGCCATGACCAAAGCCACTGTTGATCCATGCACTCGCACAACAACCAATAAGCACAACGTGCTTGTTAACCTTTGTGAAAACATGCACCTTCAATAAAAACCACATGTGCCTTGGGCTCCGAACATGTCTTCCCTTTTGCATTGCTTGTGATTTGAACACAGGACCTCCTACATCCAAACAACTCAATGCACCGTTAGGCCAAACTGGCCTATGTGCCCTCAAATTGTGTACCTTCTACTTTTATCCTTTCCGTAGTGAATGAAAATGTTTTTCATGAGCTCTTTCCTCTTCTTCACATGCAATTCAATATCCGAGCAAGGTTAATTGCCAATGGTTTTTGGAAATGCTTTTATATTAAATTTTTGCCAACCTTAATACATCAGTGCTAGCTCCTCCATGAATGTTGATGAAATTATAAGGCTTAAAAGCCTTTGGTCTTAAACCCCACCTTTGGGTTTATTAAAATATATTTAGACTTTACAAAACCCACTTTTTCCTTATAAAACATTATAATAATAATTATAAAAGTTTTATTTGGATTTTCACCATGGCCCATTTAATATTATAATAACCACTATTATAATATTATACCTTTGATAAAGTACCTTTAATATTTATTTATAAAATTTAAATTCACACTGAATTTAAATAATTTATAAGGTAAATATTATAACTCCTTTGTTACTTCTTTCTTTTGCATTGTTTCACTTGATATTTGGCCTTCTTTTTGGATATCAAATAATTATTTTTATCCCCTTTGTTTCCTGCTGAAATCTTTGGTATTAATGATGACTTCATCTAGTGACATCAATGAAAATTTTGATTTAGGGACTCAAAATGTCCAACAATCTCCCCCTTTGTCATTGATTACAACCCATACTCTTCTTACCGAAACCTGACCTTTATTTTTCCTTTTGTTTCCCCTGGTAAATTTCTCCCCCTGGCTCAATGCTCTCTAAAATATCAAATCTCTCCCCAGTACACAAATCTCTCCCCATTTAACATCAATGGAAAAGGGTCACCTTTGGGCCTCCAGACTAAGAATGAACCTCTCATCTTAGGCCCTCCCCCACATCCTCATGAGGTGGTTAATTTTGGGGTGGGAGTATTTCTACTCACCGAAAACACTACTCTTTACCTTTATCCTTTTCCCTTATTTTCTGAGTTTTCTAAATCCTTTGACTGTTTCTATCCAAGTCATCATTTGTGTTCCTATCATAATTCATGTTCCTATTCCTATTCTCATCTATGTTCCTATTATTGTTCTTGTTCCTGTTCATGTTTTTGTTCATATTCCTATTTATGTTCTTGTTCATGTTCCTATTCATGTTCATGTTCATGTTCTTGTTCATGTTCTTGTTTTTTTTCATACCTATTTTTGGAATATCTGCTCTACACCACTTTGTTGTGTGACCATCATCATTGTACTTATAACACTTAATAATATTATTCCTTATATTTTCAAATATCTTAGGAATTCTCCTACTGAAGTCATATCCTCTTCTTTCATGAACCCTATAATTCCTTGCATTGTGATCAAACTAATTAAATGAGTAGCAATACCCATGGAAAAATTGTCCATTCCCATATTCCTATTTTTTATGTGTCCTGCATTGTGAAGCCATGTGCCCAAACCTATGACATGAAAAACATCTTTCGTTGAATCTTCCTTGTTTTGACCTCATCGGTCTCCTATTCTGATTATTGTTCCATATGTATCTTCTATGTGCATTGTTTCTATCTTTTTTAAAATATCTATTGTCCAACTCTTCCTTTGATGTCTGACTTTCTCTTACATTGTCTTCTTCTGAAGTATCTTCATCTGAATTTTTCTCTTCAAAACTTGAAGTTAACTCTCCTTCCTGTTTATTTTGAGTTTGTTCAAAACCAAGACCTATTTTATTTGTTGAATTTCTTTGTACCTTGACTATCAAATCCACAATATTTGAGCTATTCTTGAATCCTTTCATCTTGATCTTGGAGTCCCCTAAATCTTCTTTTAGTAGGTGTCACTTCTTGTGTTAACTTCTCACATTCCAAAATATTTTCTCCTGACTTATTTTTGAACCTTTTTGCCATCACCTTTGATTTTTATAAATCCTCTATGAGCAATATTCTCTCTTCATCACATTCTTGAAACCAAATTTCATGTTTAGAATGTTTCTTTCTTACCTTTTTTATTGTGTCAAGGGTATAGATAAGTTCTCCCTTGAGAATCATTACCATTCTCTACTGAATAATCCTCTATGTGTTTACCTTTGTCCACATCATTACTTTATTTTGGCTTATATTTTATAGGATCACTTACTTCTTATTATAAAGCCATTAGAATATTTTTATCTAGTCCTTCAAGTGCATTCTCATATTCATCATAACTGAAACTATAACCATACCTTGTACAATCATCTTCAAGATGTCCAAATTTACCACATATAAAACACTTGACAATAATTGGAGTCTTTTTCTTAACTGGTTCTTTTTCCTTAATCATAAATAGGACTTTATCTCTATCATTATCTGAAGAACTAGCATCACAATCATTTGAGTACTTACTTGCATTATCTGCATAGTAGATCCTCTTTTTTCTTCGGAAGAACTTCCTTGTTTTCTTTTTTCATATTTGATTTTATTTTGGTGCTTGTATCTTTCTGATTCCATGTACCCGTGATCATGTTTTTCTTCACTATTGTTGTTCTTTGGATCTTTACAATCTGTTGTAAAATGTCCATACTTTCTACAATTGAAAAACTTAATAGATATTAGATCTATGGGTCTTCTGGAACCTTTATATCTTCTACCATAATTTTATTCTTCATCACTGGATGACTCGCTACTTGATTATGACTTCTTACCCTTTATATTATTGTTCGCTTTGAAAGTAGCCTCTTTCGAAGGGATAGGATCTTTTATTCTTATCTCAAAAGTTGTAAGCATGCCAAGTAAAGAATTTTTTGATAGACTATCACTATCAATTGAATTTTATATAATAGAGACCTTTTCACTATACCTTTTTGGAAGAGTTCTCAAGATCTTATCACAAGCATTAGATTCATCGACCTTCATTCCAAGACCTCTCATCTCATGTACAAGTTCACCAATCTTATTGATATAGTCACAAATATTTTCATCATCCCACATTCTAAGGTTTTCAAATTATCCTTTAATATTTCTAATATTAGCTTTCCTAATACCTTTATATCCTTCATATATGTCATGCAGTAGTTCCCACATTTCTTTTGCTATTTTATAATCCATAACCTTCATAGATTTTGATCTACAGAACCCTTTTATAATTGCATTCATATATATTGAATTTACATGCATTAGAAGCTTACCTTCTTTATCTATAGGAGGATTGACTGCAAAATCAATCCAAGTTCCACTGCATCCCAAACTTCATTACCAAGTGCCATCAGGTGAAACCTCATCAACATACACCAATACAAAAAGTCACTTCCATCAAATATTGGTACTGTATTATTGATGGACCCATACCTTTGATCCTTTTAATCCATTGTGTTATTGACCACTTTTACTTCAAGCTATCAAAATATTCTGAAGGAACCCACTTTGATACCAATTTAAGAACACAAGCTTATACTAAGATGGGGGTGAACAATATAAAAGCACTTTTTACTTTTTCTCTTAAACTAGTATATGCAATGTAAATATAAAAATATCAACAATAGTAATAAAAATAATATACATAGCACCACACACAATAGAGACACAAAAATTTACATGGTTCACCCAAAGATGGCTACTTCTACGAAGAAAATATTTCACTAAATTTTCTCAATAAATATATTGGGAATCCTTCCTAATCATAATATTTATGGACCTTTGTCCAAAGGAGACACCAATCCCTAAATCATGTTTGTGGATATCTATCCACATGAGAACTCTTTCTCCTTTGCTCTAGTTGGTGATCTTCTGGAAGACTTTGCCTCCACTACACTGACTGGTGGATCTCTCTCCACTTGAAGACTCTTGTCCTCACTTAGAAGACCTATCCTAAATGTCCTAGCTGATGAATATCTATCAATTGGAGACTTTGTCTTCTCTACTATGTCACCTCCAAATTTCTATCTCAATTTTGTACTAAATACAGTCTAGTTGGTCTAGCACAACTTTGCTCAATCTCGTGTATTAAACATAGTCCAATAATTCTAGCACAATTCCACTCAAATATGCACTAAACATAGTCTATTTATTCTAGCACAAATCTTCTTAGATCTTACACTAAACATAGTCTAGTCAGTATAGAACAAGTCCACTCAAATATGCACTAAACATAGTCCAGTCAGTCTAGCACAAATCTGCTCAATAGGTCCACTAAGAACCTACTCAAATATGCTCAACATTTCCACACAAAACCTGCATAACTTTGCTCAATAGGTCCACTTAGAACCTGCTCAAATCTACTCAATAGGTCCACATAGAACCGACACAAATTTTCTCAACAAGTCCACTCAGAATGTGCTCAAATATGCTCAATAGGTCCACACAGAACCTGCACAACTCTACTCAACAGGTCCATATAGAACCTGTCCAAATATACTTACCAGGTCCACATAGAACCCACACAACTCTTCTCAATAGGTCCACACAAAACCTATCAAAATCTGATCACCAAGTTCACATAGAACCTACTCAACTCATTTCAACAGGTCCACACAGAACCTGTCAAAATATGCTCACCAGGTCCACACAAAACCTGCTCAAATCTTCTCAACAAATCCACACATAACCTATCCAAATATACTCACCAGATCCACACAAAACCTGCTCAACTTTTCTCAACAAGTCCACACAGAACCTGTCCAAATCTGCTCAATAAACTCACACATAACTTGTCCAAATCTACTCAATCACTTTCTCAACTCAATCTCATAGAAGCATAAACAAAATTATTAGAGACTCGATATGTTCTATTCTCACAAACTCAATCACTTTCTCAACTCAGAATATGGAATAGTTTATTTTATGGAACTTCAACAATCATTTCATACATCCACTTGACTAGGCTCAATCAAATCTACTCAACCAATCACTTCAAGGAACAACTCTTGCTCACAAACCCTAGTCCAAGTATGTATCATCCAACTCAAAATGTTTCCAACAATGCTCAACAACAAATCTCACATAACAATGATACTCATGTTATTTTTAAACCCTAGTTCAAGTTCTTTGCATAACAACTCACTTCAACAACCATGCTCATCAAACAATATTTTAATCACAACTCTCAATTTTAGAAAACCTTGAAGTATTAACTCAAACACTTCTCTCAACCAATGATCTCAACAACAATGCTAATAAAACAAAATTTTAATCTCAACTCTCAAATCGGAAAACCTTGAAGCAATAATTCAACCACTTTCAAAAAGGAAAACCTAATCAAGTCCTTTTCACTCTAAACTTAATTTTTAATAAATCCAATCAATCAATTCAACCAATAAAGAATTTACCCATACCTTTTTTTTTGACAAGTAGTTGGTCTCACAAATCTGCCACACTCACAAATTTTTCTTTCCAATCTCAAAAGGGTTAGAAGACTTGAGTAATACCACAATACAAAAATAATAACTCAATAACACCTTATTACTCCAACTCAATAATAATTTTCACCATAGTCTTATTATAAAATAAATAACCCCTTTTATGATAAATTAATTCACAATAACCTTGATTCTCAATAATGTCAATACTATCCTTCACAAACTCCTCATAACCCCTAATGACAAGTTTTAATTAAATTACCCAACTAAAATAAATCCACTTTAATAAAAAACTTTATAGAATAGAATAAAAATAAATCATAGCCCCCTTTTAATTTTTGTATGGCTTAACACATCATATAACACCCTTATAACTCCACATGGGCAATTAAAAATACTTTACAAAAATTAAAATTGCCTTGGAGGATTTCAAACCATCTATCTCCTCCTTACCTAGGCACCTTAGCCATGGCTAAAGCCGTCGTTGAGCCATGTGCTCGCACAAAAACCAACAAGCACAATGTGCTTGTTATCCTTTGTAAAAATGTGTGCTTTCAATAAAAACTAGGTGTGCCTTGGGAGCCAAACACGTCTTCCCTTTTGAACTACCTATGATTTGAATGTGGGACCTCCTACATCCAAACAAATAAATGCACTGCTAGGCCAAGTTGGCCTATGTACCCTCAAATCACGCACCTTTTGCTTTTCTCCTTTTCACAGTGAACGTAAATATTTTTCATGAGCTATTTCCTCTTGTTCACATGCAATTCGATATTCGAGCAAGGGTAATTGCCAATGGTTTTTTGAAATACTTTTATATTAATTTCTTGCCAACCTTAATACATTGAGCTCCTTCATGAATGTCGGTGAAATTATAAGGCTTAAAATCCTTTGGTCATAAACCCCACCTTTGGGTTTATTGAAATATCTTTAGACTTTATAAAACCCACTTTTGCCTTATAAAATATTATAATAAGAATTATAAATATTTTATTTAGGTTTTCACCATGGCACATTTAATATTATAATAACCACTATTATAATATTATACCTTTGATAATGTACCTTTAATATTTATTTATAAAATTTAAATTCACATTGAATTAATTTAACTTATAAAATAAATAGTACAACTCACTTTTTACTTTTGTCTTTTGCACTGTTTCACTTGATCTTTGGCCTTCTTCCTGGATATCAAATAACCATTTTTATCCCCTTTGTTTCCTACTAAAATATTTGGTATTAATCATGACTTCATATGGTGACATCAATGACAACTTTGACTTAGGGACTCAAAATTTCCAACATAATAGTGGTCCTAACCACTATTGGAAGGCTCTACTCCATTTTTGGGAGGTTTTGGGCCACATAGGCATGATTTTTTGACCCTGAGATAGTCATAGTTCATGGTCATCCCACCCAAGGATGGTGGAAAAGTGGTCGTCCTTGGGTGGGACAACCATAAGGTTTGACTTCCAAAAATTCAAATTTGGATAAATGGCATATAAAAACTACCATTTATCCTACCTATTCTAGCATGCAGACCTGAGGGTACATAATCCTTATGACATGCTATAGAATGGAGGCCAAAATAGAATATTCTCTTCCCCTTCCAATGCATTCTCGATTTTAGACAAGTGGCACCTCTTGCCCTACATTGCCTTGCATGCCCATTTTATCAAAGGCTTCCTTTAGCTATAAAGTGGATCCATTTTCCACCCAAAATATGGAGAGGATTTTGGAGACATAGCAACCAAGTGATGCCAAAATTTTCCTTCACCCTTTAGTGCCTTTTTCCCTCGAAATATCTACCTAGCAAAGTAGGCGAGTGATTCAAGAGGCACAATTTGTTTGAAAATATGAATAATCATAGTGAATTTCACCACAACATTTAACTACAACACTATTGATAAGTTTTTTGACCAATTCGCATAGGAATTTGTGGCAAATTAGGAGTAGAATTGGTGGTCGTCCCACCCAAGGATGGTCATCAATCTATGACAGTCACCACAATACCTGCAAGGAATTGTTATAGATATATGTCTAGTTTTTATATATTTTTTAATTAGGTATATTTTAGGCTATATTATGAACATTTTGGACAAATTTCATGCAATTTGGAGTTATATTGAGTGAGATATTGCAATTTTAATATTTTACAGGCATTCAGGGATGATCTGAATATGCACATGAAAATGTGACTAATTTTGCAAATATGACCACATGGGTCCTCTTAAAATATCATTTTATGTATTCTTTCCAAGTTTGGTTTGATTTAGAGGTGTTTTGGTCCATAAATTACTTGTTTTGGGTTTTGAAGGCTTCGTAGGTACACTGAGAATGCACCATGGAATCAGAGGCAATTTCTGTTATGTTTTTAATTATATATTCCTAAAATAATCTATTATGAATGTATTTGTGATTTCATATCATTTGGATTTGTTTTAGATAGGTGCATTTAATATTTACACTTTATAGATTACAGTTGCATGTATGGCTTTTACATGTTTTACATTCTATGCACTTTCTATTTAACAAATTTAGTTTCCTTGTGTGTAGGTGCATGTTTTAAAGTGTATGAGGAAGGAATACAATATCATAATAGTGAATAATTAAGTTTAAGCATCATAGGTTATCCCACCTCAATTATGGGTACGAGGAAGAAAATTAGGATTGCACACGAGCTTGTTTTAAAGGACTTGATCCTTGGCACACATTTTCGTAAACAAGTGTATTAAAATAAGAGCCCTAAAGGGGACATTTATTGTAACCATGTTATTATTTATCAAATAAAATAAAGAGAAACACCCCTTTTTATTTCACTTATTTGGATTCCATGGTTTCTTGAGTTTTTCCTTTTGTAATGCTTCATTAATACCAGATATAGATGCATCTTGTTTAAGCATTCTTAGGTGCATTGTTTTTCCCCCACTTCAGTTTTATATTTCATAGTGACTCTAAGATAAAATCCATGATAGATAAGTGTGGATATTTATAACAAGTTTTGCTTCAGATCAGGGATGTAGAGAACATCAAGTAACCATAAATCAAGTAATCTGAGATGTTTCAATTGAACAATTTGAGCTCCTTCAACTAGTTGAGAGGATTTGTCACCCATGTGAACTACACCATGTACTTATGACTTGAATTATTCAAATATGTCCTTATTTGAATTCATGTGTTGGGTGGCTCTAGTATCCATGATCCATGAATTACTGGTGGAGGCAACACTATGGGAAACTCCAATGGGTTGCGATGTGGGATGAGAAATTTCATAGCCAACATATCTTGAATGTGCCTTAATGAATATTTTGGGATGGTTAGTAGATAGTGATATAGGTGCCCATGTGTTGATGATTTGGGCATGCACAAATTGAGTGCTTTGGAGGACATCTAGATCAAATTCATCTTCATTTACATTATGCACACTGTACTTTTTAAACTACTTAATCTTGTGTGTGATAGTTTGAAAATCTGTGTCATACTACATTTTTATATTATAATATTTGCACATAATATTTGAGTTATTAGTTCCTTAAGAGGTACTAGGCTTTTCTATTTTCCTCGACTATGTTTCCTATGACTAGTTTGATGTCATGATTGTTCATTTTGACAATTATTAGAATCTTGTCCTTGTCCTTTACTTTTACCTTGACCATGACCTTGGTCACCTTTTGTTGGAATATGTAATGCAACATTGTGTAAATTATTCTTAGACTAAAATGTAAAGTCTAAAGAATAATATTTTAATTAGAAAATAATTATATTTTATGTAAAAATATTCCCACCCAATTAATAAATAAAATAAGGGTGCTAGGAATATTTAATTTATGAGAAAAAGTTATTTCCCCTTTTCTAACAAATATTAAAAAGTAACCAATCACTTTTTAATATTTTATAGATGCCACTTGTCACACATCTCAAGATAATATTGTGATAATATTTTTCACACATCTCAAGATAAGATTGTGATAATATTAGGGCAATTATAGGGTTGTAGTAGAAAAATATTCTCTTTAAATAGGGGTGTTGCCTACTACATCTTGATATATCATGTTGATGCATATTGTTGCATAACATTGAAGCATTTTTGTATTGTTAAATCATTGAGTAATATAGTGAGCTTCATAGTGGATGTTTCTCTTCTTCATTTGAAGTAGGGTTTTACAAACTTAATATTGGTGTTGTGGGTTTGATCTTGTGAAACATTCTTCGATCTTGGGGAGACTTTGCTTGTCTCACACTTTTTTTGTTACATTGACTATTTGAAAATTTTTCATCTTTATCCACCTAAATGGCTGAGTCACCAAGGTTATAACTGGTGACGTTTGTGTATAATTTTTTGTCAAGTTCAACAAATTTTTCTACTAGGCTTCAAATTTGAGAGTTTTTAAGCTTCCACTAGCTAATAAATTGGCCAACAAGTTCTTATAGTCTAGAATGTGTAGACATAACTGAATGAGGGAAGCCCATGTGATACATTGATTTTTGAAGTCTTTATCAATGACCTATTTGATAGGGTGAAGGAGGTTGATGGTGGAACTGGAGTATCTCTTTTTCATATTTATTTTATTCATCTTGAGTAAAATATGAACAAATTATAGGTTAGATTTGGTGTTAAAGTTTTTTTTGAATACTTCAAGAATTGACCATGTTGTGTCATGATTGGATTCATTAGTAAAATTATGAAGGTGATATTCTATGATAAGTAGGATGTCAAAACAAATTTGGTCATCATCTATCTACAATTTTTCCAAGGTAGAAACATTTATAGGTGGTGTAGGATTTTCATCCAAATGGTTGTGCCATAGGTTCTCAAATTTTGTAGCTTTCCTAAGGCCTGTGAACCATTGATCCCAATTATCCTTGCATATGGGCCTACATCCAACATTTTGTTTGAAGTTAGAATTCATTGGGACCAGTGACACTACAAAGATCTAAAAGAGGTTTGTTAAGGTTTGAAAAAGGAACATATGACTGAGGAAAAATGTACTAGTAAATAATGAGCCAAGTGATGACAATAAATGAATGCATAGGTCAATATATTCAACACTAGATTACATAATTGAATATCAAAGTGTGGGATGTTGGTGGAGATCACGTTACACTAGCAACACCAAACAAATGATACACAGGTATTTTTCCTTTGAACCAGTTAGAGAATCAAACCTTTCATTACTTTCATGCCAAAAATAAGGATACAAGAGAAGAAGTCCCCTTTACAATTTCAAAAATTCCCTCAAATACCCTATTTTCCATTTTTCCCACCTAAAACCATTCAAATTGAAATTTGAATTTTGGGGGCAACTTGTCGAGGTCATAACTTTGCACTCGTTGACCCGATTGACTATTACAACATGTTTTCAAAAATGGCATGAAACAAGCTAAGCGGGAAACCTCGCCGCCCCCGCCCCCCACAAACACCCCCACCACCAATTAAAAAAAAAAAAAAAAAAAAAAAATTTTTTTTTTGGTGGGCACACCCCCCCCCCCAAAAAAAAAAAAAAAAAAAAAAAAAAAAAAAAAAAAAAAAAAGAAGAAAGAGAAAAAAAAGAAAGAAAAAAAAGGCCTGGGGGCGAGATCGCCCATAGGTAGATGCTCGTTGACGAAATCCAAGTAGTGATGGAGCCAAAGTCCTACTAGTGCTCATCCAATTTACTATGGTCAATGATATACTCTCTAATGAGAAGTACGTTCTATATTCCACAACTATGATAGATATTGTACTAGCTTAATTTTAATATTTTATTAAGAGTTTTCCATTTTTCAAGCATAGGAAAAAGGATGATCTATTTTTGAAGGTTTGTGGGTATGGCTAACTCCCTTCACTATATATTCTCATTAAGTCCAATATAGCTTTGAATTATAGGGCCTTTAATGTGGATTTTCCATCACCAATGAAGTTGCATACTTTAACAAGGCTAGACTATGGAATGAGTCATCGTATACATTCATTTTAGGGATGATGAAAATATGTGAATCGATTTACAATGAAAGAAAGCAAATGAAAACTAAAATAAGACATGGAGTGTAGATGGAGTGCTAAAAAAATACTAATGTGATAGTATGTATGTTAGGTGTGATCCACTAGACCTTTCTCACCATACAAATGGAATCACTTTTACAAATGAGGGCTATAAGTTATTAAAATATCAATGTGGAAAATGTTGTAAGCCACTTATACAAGTACAATGGAGAGGATAGAAGCCTAATGTGCTATATAAAAAAAAATATAGGCCACCATGTTAAAAATAAACATGATTAGTTGACATAGAGGTCATCAAACTATATTAGATTCAAATTTAGATATTGTATGATTGTGCAAAAAAAAATGAACATGATCAGTTTACACATAGGTCTCTAAAATCGATCATGTATATATTTTTAATACAATATGACTATGCAAAAAAATGAATAGAATTACTTTACATAGATACTACAGAACTTGGTAAGATCCAAATGTTTTATGTTGTATGAATGTGTAAAAAAATAAACACAATAAGTTTACATAGAGGCCACTGAACTTGGTCAAATATAAATTATGGATATTGTATGGCTATGTAAAAAAATAATCATGATCAGTTTACATAGAGCCCATCTAACTTGGTCAGATCTAGATTTTAGATATCTAAAAATAAATATACTAGCTAATATCTATAATAAAAGGAAATCTATGGAGGTTTTATGAAACCTCATGCAACATTCTCATGCAAACAGAGATACAAGCTAATATTTAAAATAAAAAAGTCTAAAGATGTTTTATGAAACCTCATGCAACATCATCATGCTCTCCTTCAACTCAACACATAAAGTTGTGGAGGAGATGAGGGGAATGCAATGCTTTTTCAATCTTGGTTATGGGAGGGGTAAGCATCCATGCTCTGGTACTAGTTATACCAAGGATGAATTCTATGTGCCCAAGCTCAACCACATAAAATAAGAAAAAAATAGGAGAATATTCTAACAATGGAGAGTGAAAAAACACCACTCTCTCTTTGTGTTATGAAATTATATATTGAGAAAATTGAGATTAGGGTTAGGTTTTCCAAATCCATATTACATGAAATTCAAATGAATGTGAAATTAAATTACACATTAAAATAATCTATTCTAATGATTTCTTATTAAAGCATCATAACAAATAATTAGGAACCTAACTAATAAACATGACTTTGTAGCATTAACATGTCTTCAATCCTCCCTTAATAGTAGAAGGTGATTTTATTTTAGTAGATGAGTGACTAAGGTGAATCTTTGCATAGCAAATTAGCCAATTGTCCATGAAATACGACTCCAATAATCTGGGTCTCCATATACCATTTGGTCATCCCCTATGTCCTTTCGGGTTTTCATAGGTTCCAATTTTCCAAAACTAGTACAACACTTATCCTTTTGTGCCTATAAGGGGTTTTCAAAAATGGGATAGAGTAGATACAGACCAATACTTTCTACCCACGTGAATATGGTTTTACAAATAAGCATTAGCCTTGTTGGTATTGTTGTATCTCCATGGTTAGGGGGATATGGAGGCTCTCAAGCCTATCTACTATATGAACTGTTCAGAATTCACCCTATGGAGTGGCTTGGTGAAGATATCAACAATCTGATCTATTATTGGATAGTAGTGAATTTGTATAATGTCATGTTGAACAATTTCTCAAATCCTTGTGCACTTTTGTACTGATGTATTTAGTTCTATAATGAAATACAAATTTCTTTACCATGTGGATTGAATATTGATTTTTTTTAATGCAATCTTGTAGGACATTTTTGAGTGATATTGAGAGTGTGTAATAGCTTTCTCAAGCATACCACTTATTTTTTAATCTCAACTACTATAATGAACATCCCTTGAAAAACTTTTTATTTGGATGGATTCTTGTTTTTTCTATGTTATCTTATTGATGGAATGTTGGTTATTTCATAACTAGATATGCAATCTATATATATATATATATATATATATATATATATATATTATGGAAAAACATTATGTAATGATTGGTTATACCATGTGTGGGTTCATAAAATATATTTTCGATGAAAATGACATGTTGATCTCACTTTGAGTTGTTTTCAGAATAATTGAAACAAATTTATATTAATCTTTTGGAATCTTACTATCCTCACATACATTTTGATTTGACATAATAAAGTAACGTCTTGCCTTGTACTTGCTCTGGATGGGGAGACTTGGATGATGGAAAAAATATTTTATATAATTTTGAAAATAACCTTTTATTTTCATTATGGAAACATTTACTTCTACGTGTGATTAAGATAATTCCTGGTTTGTTAATGCGACAACTAAGTTATCAATGTGGTGGTTGAGTTTCTCTTAAGTTTTACCATCAATTAGGCATGTTTATAATTAATGGTAAGTAAGAATGGGAGGTGAGGGGGTGGGAGAAGATGGCAACAACATATAGAGTGTGTTGGGCTACCACCAGATATAAGGGAGAAATTTATTTTTTAGAAAAATGAAAGGGGAAAGCTTGCGGATGGAGGATTGAATCAACTACAAATGTGAAACAAAATTGAATTCGAGCCTCACTGGTGCAAAATAAGGGTAAGTTTTGTTTCAAGTGACTATTATTAAGTTTTTTCAAAAACAAGGATGATGGGATAGTTGGTTTTGCATGGTTATTCTATCAATTCAATTTATTTTAAAAGATAGATGGTATAAAGATATATATATATATATATATATATATATATATATTGATGTTATAATATCAGTTCAATTTTGTTGAAAAGAGATAGATGGTAGAAATATATATATTAATGTTACTCTATCACTTCGATCTCATTGAAAATAGATAGATGGTAGGAAGAAAAAAAAAAAAAAAAAATATATATATATATATATATATATATATATATATGATGTTATTATATCAGTTTGATTTCCTTGGAAAGAGATAGAAGGTAGAAAGACATTTCTATGTATTTTTTTTGTGTTAAGAAGGTATTGCTTATGTCACAAAAGCAAACAAATGATTTGAGGATGTTTTATAAAAATATGTGCTCTAGGAAGATAAATATTAAATCGACTTGGTTCTGGGTGAAATAGGAGAAATATTTCAATTTAGTTTTGCTTAGCATAATTTAAGGATGATATTGTAATATTGTTATGCTATTTTGGAGTTAATGGGTGAGAATTCACTCTATAGCTTTATCTTATAGAATGTTGATAATATGTTATAATTAACATGATGTAGTTGAGTTTGGTTCAAAGTTGTATTTTTGTCATAATAGTATGTAATAGCTTGTGTGGATACATCATTGAAAGAAGTTTTTATCTGGTCCATAAACTCATGTTTGGAGTTATATTTGTATTGTAATTTATTATTAATTCTCTTAAAATGAACTATTAAGCTTGTAGAATGATGAGTTGTTATTTATTAGTAATATTTTAGGAAGAAAAATGTGTTGAATTCTTTATCGAGTCAGGTTGATGATCCAAGTAAATGAATAGTAGTGTTATAGCATTGGTGAAATGATAAGTGTTCATCAGTGACAACTATATTATTTCTCCACTATGTGACTTGCCCTATTGTATTTCAACTATAGTTGGTAGGAATTTTGGGTCAGTATTCCACTTGCGAGTTTTGGAATCATTGCATCACTACAGACATGGACTGTGGAGGTGGTGAGAAGAAATTATGTCTCGAAAAACAATTATTTCTCTTCCTTAAATTATCAATTTGGTAAGTCCGTAAAATTACAAGTGTCATGCACAATATATGCCTACAGTGTAGGGGAATGAATCCTTCTATACATTATTTAGGTTGGTGGGGGATGTTTGTGCATTTTGATGTCAGCCAAACCAAATAAACTAAGTGCGTAAAATTTAATAAATAAATTATAAACTAAAATTAAAGTGCTGAAAATAAAGTGCAAAAATAAATTACAAGAAAATAAGCACACAGAACTGAATTAACACAAAGCAATAAATCTAATCTACTAAAATAAAATAACAAAACTAAAATAAAATAGGGGAGTACTACTGCAGAGAGTTGGCCCAAGCTCCCATAGATAGTCCGCTCGACTAGCTACATAGAGCTTGCTCAAATAAGAGTATTTGCACTCTTAATAAATTAGATAGAGAATGAAATGAAATAGTTTCTATGTAAATTAATCATCCTTTATTTTAGGAAAGACCTATGCATTTATACAATGCACAACTTTTCTCTATTACAATTTTAGGTAAGCCTATTTCATACTTGCAGTTACAGTGGATATGTAATAAATATTACAACCAATCAATTATAATAGTCATGCGCTAATAATAACAGTAACACACTATTTTACCCACTCATAGGAAAAATCAGACGTGTTTTATTTATCAGAAAAAATACATTTGATATTATAATTAGTCTAACAATAATAAATCCAATTGCATGGTTGTTCATCTTAGTCACTAATGAGAAATGGGTTATTTTGTTATTCATCACTTTGTCTGGTTACGCATATCGATCACTGGAAAATCGTTGTTTCGATTTATTTGTGAGCGTGAGAAAATAATGCTCACCTTACAAAGTTAACCACCCAATTAGAAAATAATAAATATATTTTATTCTATTTTAATAATACTACATGATTAAAATATTCGTCCTTTGTCTTCACGAGCAACAACCTACTTAGCCCCTTGGTCAACTGATCAAATCTGGCTTGGTCATATTAAGCATCTCCAATGTATGGTATTAAGGCACCTACTTCCTCATCAAGGTGCCTACTTGTTGACTGGGTTAGAGTAAGGTGCCTCCAATATATGGGTGTTAGACTCCAGTAAGGCACCTCCAATGTATGGGAGTAAGGCACCAGTAAGGCACCTCCAATGTATGGGAGTAAGGCACCAGTAAGGCACCTCCAATGTATGGGAGTCAGGTACCATTAAAAGTCACGCACTAATTTTACCCCCTCATAGGAAAAATTAGACATGTTTTATTTTATCAGAACAAAATACATTTGATATTATAATCAAGCTAACAATAATAAATCCAGTTGCATGGTTGTTCATCTTAGTCACTAATGAGAAATGGGTTATTTTTTTATTCATCACTTTGTCTGGTTACGCATATCGATCACTGGAAAATCGTTGTTCTGATTTATCCGTGAGCGTGATAAAATAATGCTCACCTTACAATGTTAACAACCCAATTAGAAAATAATAAATATACTTTATTCTATTTTAATAATACTACATGATTAAAATATTTGTCCTTTGTCTTCACGTGCAACAACCTACTTAGCCCCTTGGTCAACTGATCAAATATTGGATTGGTCATATTAAGCGTCTCCAATGTATGGTAGTAAGGCACCTACTTCCTCATCAAGGTGCCTACCTATTTACTAGATTAGAGTAAGGCACCTCCAATGTATGGGTGTTAAACTCCAGTAAGGCACCTCCAATGTATTGGGGTAAGGCACTAGTAAGGCACCTCCAATGTATGGGAGTATGGTACCATTAAGGTACCTCCAATGTATATGAGTAAGACACCAATAAGGAACCTCCAATGTATGGGAGTAAGGTGCGAGTAAGGCGCCTACTTGAGTAAGGTGCCTGCTTGAGTAAGGTGCATGCCTGAAGAGTAAGGTACCTTCCCAATATGCCTTAGACTCATTGAAGTAGAAGCATGCCAGGTCCAAGTGGGATGTAGACTAGAAAATACTAGATTAGTAGCAAAACCTACATTTATACACAGTTTCCACTAAAAACACCAGTCAAGCATAATAATGGATTTTCTATCAATCATATGCATAAGTTATATAAAAATACATCTCACATGCTAATTAAACTAGTATTGATGCCCCTTAAAAATATATATAAAATGAGTATTTTTGGTGATCATCATCCCCCCATGCCTAAATATTGTCACGTCCTCGTGATAACATCCCCAAGAATAATATCTATATATATATATATAAAGTGGCCTTCAACATATTTGTTTTTCTTCATTAAGCCTGGTTGCACTAGTAGAAGTAAAAAAATATATCACGACCGACCATCGTGACCACGCTGTTCGAATATTGAGACTATTTCACCACTACACTAATTCTGATAAATGCTATAATGTAATTTCCAATTCAAGCCTTCATATAGCATATCAAAGGGCCATATGTTCCTATTTTGCACATTGATAAAATTTGGTGAGACCAGATTTTAGAATGAGTGTTGTCATCTACAACTACTTTTACCTACATCTGAAACATGTTTGACCCTCATTTGTGGTACATAGTAGCATTGTCCACATGTGCTAGCCACCATTGTCCCAATCCAGTAGTATAAAATTTATTCATGTAAATGCCACCATTTTTTTTATTTATTCCAAACTAATGATTTTTTTTTCATATCTGAAGCATGTAAAGTGCTTGAATTCTAATGGGAGATTTTGAAAAATTATGGAGGCATCTATTGGTATTAACATAAAAATGATTTTTAAAATAACTCTACATATAATTACTGGAAAAATTAGTACATACCTGGGTGAATTTTATAGAACCTACTGTGTATGATGTTGATGGTGTAAAATGTCTTTGTTTTGCCTATAATCATGATGCACTAGAAAATGAGATTGTTGATGCATCTCAGGGTAAATATTTTATTATTATTATTTATTTTTTTCATCTATTCTACCATGGAAGGGAGCATGCCTATAATATATCTTTGTTCATCATCATTTTTTTCATGATCTGCTATAAAGAATAGAAAGTCATTTGTGATAATGTGAGCTAGTGATTTTAAAATTGGGTAGTCAAACTGGAGAACTATCACTGATTCGTACTGGAAATTTTGCATGCTCTGTACCAGAACATCTTCTCCACCCAAATGTTTATGGAAAATAATGAAATATTTGCATTGTTATAGCATATTTCTCCATGATTTCAAATCCTCACCATATCTTTACAAATTTGACATTCTCCTCCACCATAGTGGGACTCTATATCCTCTCTAAAATTTTTTCCCACATATTTTAACAAAGTGAACTACTACCCAAAAAAAATGTAATATTGATACTATGCATTAAGAAGTGGAAGTTGTGTAGGTTGTAATTGAACTAGGTAAATATGTAGCCTTGTGTGCCAAAAATTACATTCTCGGTACGACTATTAAAGGATTTATGATAGCCAACAACTTCAAACTTTTGAAACACCAAGCTCGTCATTAACAACACATAAAAATATTTTAATCTGACTTTGACATATCTCTCTTCAAATACATTTGTAGGGATTAACCTTTGTGCATAATTAGTTTCCCACCATGTGCTCCTAAACATGTCACCCTTAATTTTTAATTGATTAAAATTTATACTGTCCTGACACCCATGTGCCCAAATGAAATGATCTTCCACTCTGAATTATTTCCTTCACATGCATAATTGGAATAACACTGTGATCCTTTGTTTTATTTTATGGGGTGAGGTAAAAACAATTTTATCCATCATCATCTATGCCATATTTTGGGTGTTCAGGTGTGAAATTTTCATGAGATGTATCGTTGAGATTTATGTGTTTTTGTTCCTGGCCACTATGAACTCCATTCATATTATTTATCATGCTCAAGCACCATATGGCCTCCATGTAGAAATTTGACATTTGATTTCTTCTAGGCTCCTCCCCTACTTTCTTTAGCTACTGGTTGGATATTTCTCATTTCCCTTCTGGACCAAGCTGGTCCTAGGAAAAGAGGATACTTTCTTAAAATAAATAGCAGAGAATAAAGCTCTATTTATGATTTGTATTTTAATATGAAGCCTTTTTAGAAAAATATTTTTTTTCTATTCTCCCCTAATTAAATTGGTGATGCCCTCGTCGCCAGTAATAGGTCCTTTGTACAACAAGTCTACATCCCTCCGAACGTTAGGTACCACACTGAAAAATAGGCACCCCCATCCTAAGAAGAATAACATCAGTTATTGGTGCCTTCCTTTAGGTTAAAAAAATGCATTGTTGTACTAGGCTAATTGTAGGCACTCTCTTCCTAGTGGGAAGTAAGTACCTTTTTTGCTTTGCTTCACTCATAATTGTAGGGCATGAGATGTCACACCTATTAGGCCTAGTTTAAGCCGAATTTGCCTACAGATTGTGCTCACGGTCATGTCATATGAAAATAACACATAAAAGAAGGAAAATATGAATCATGTTTATGCTTGAGGCCCTAGCTATTAGGATACCTTCAAATTGCATTCAAAGGGCACAATGACCTACAAAGCAAAAATACATGAAAGCAATAAAATATGAATCATTCCTGTGCCTAAGGCCCTAGCTCTTAGGGTGCTTTCATATTACATTCAGAGGAAATGATGACCTACAAAGCAAAATAAAAATAAATATTTATGCTATGCAAGAAATATTCCATGCGGTTTTTTTTTTTGAAATAATTGCAAACCATTGGGAGGATTTCACATAATTTTTTTTAAGATTAAGACACCTTACTATGGGATAAAGGCACCGGGAGTAATATGCCTTACTATGGGAGTACAATGGTGGGAGTAAGGTACCTTACTATGGGAGTAAGGTGTCTTACTATGGGAGTAAGACAGTGAGAGTAAGGCACCTTACTATGGGGTTAAGGCACCTTACTATGGGAGTAAGGCACCAAGAGTAAGGCACCCTCCATATCTATCTATCTATCTATATATCTATATATATATTGTATTAAGGTGCCTTACTATGGGATTAAGGCATCGAGAGTAAGATGCCTTACTATGGGGGTAAGGCATTGGAAGTAAGACTCCTCCCATATATATATATATATATATTAGAAGACACCTTACTATGGGAGAAAGGCACCGAGAGTAAGTCACCTCCAAATTTTATTTTTTGTGTTTATCATCCTCTTTTTTTTAATGAATGTGTGAACATTCATCAAAAATATTGGTATGGTATGGGATCTCCCCCATGCCAATGTCTGATCCAGTCTCACAAATTTGAGGTATTTTAAATGGAGCCCATCAAATTTTTCTCGAACATTGCCTTGGCATTCTATTTTGCTTTTGGTGTAGCATCTCTAACTCTATTTATTATTCAAGCTATAATAGTCATGCACAGTGCAACCAAATTTTCCCCCAAGTTACACAACCATTTGGGTTGGAAGCCTTTCCCTTTATCAGGGTTACTTAGCCTGCCTTTGGGTGCTTATGTTTCCAAGGAAAAATTTTGCTTGCTTTCACATATTTGGACTGGATGCTACACAATTTAGGTGCACAATATGGTTTGTATAGTGCTATTACAAACTCCACGTATGAATATCAATTCATGAGATCTTCACAAACAACTCCTTATTTTCTACATCGCACTTCATGTTGTCTTGCAAAACATAAAATAAAAATCTAAACTAAAGGCATTAAAATAAAATTAACTAATTTTTTTTTCATATTCTAATTACTTCTAGGATCCTCCCCTACTTTATTTAGTGATTGGTTGAAGATTTATCATTTCCATTTTGGACCAATCTGGTCCTAGGGAAAGAGGATAATCTCTTCCAAAAAGTAGCAGAAAATAAAGCTCTATTTTTTAATCTAACTTGGAGCCTTTTTAGTAGAAGATATATTTTCTCTCTTTTTTCATGAACACTGTAAACAACGTTCATTGTGCTATTGGTGGCAATGATGAAGGTGGGGTCCCCCCATGCCTACATCTAAACTAGTATTCTAAAAATCATCTCCTTCTTTATCAACTAGTTTGATATGTTGTAGCATGAGAAGAGTATTTTCCTTCATGGCCTCACAACCAAACTCTTTCAACGTAATGGTAAAATGTGTAGGCCAAAAAATGACTATTTGTGGGCTAGTATTTTTTGGAGAAAATATGGCATAGTAGTATTTAAAACATGTTCTAGTTTATGACTCACCAGGTTACCTTAAGTGCAAGTGAAGAGCATAGTCCATAACAATATGTTCTGTTTAAATTTAGATCTATCATTTTTCTTACAAAATTAAAAGAATATACCAATATGTTGCAAAGCATCAAGCTTGAAAAAAAAATTAATTTTTAAAACTAAGCTTCTAGAGGCATAATTTCCCAATGGTTTCTGTATATAAACACATCCCTAAATATTTTCAACTACATCAGACTTGGGTTGTGCTATTTCTTTAATACCTTGAAACCATTCATAATATGATGGAAATCCTTCATTGCTTGATTTTCTAAATTTTTTCAACAACACAATTTCTTTTACACTTAATATGGTACATCAATTTCATTCCCACATTTACCTAAGAAGCTAGAAAATATAAATTGTTGCCTATGGGATTTGGCTCTGACTATTTCGACAACTATTCTTGGCCTTGTAAAAAGGCCCTTAGTGGATTCACACCTATCAGGTAGAATATCTATAGGTAATTTTAAATGGGCTTTTTATCTGACCTGTAAATCATAACACTATAGTTTTGAAACTCCCCAACAATGGTGCCAAAATGGTTTGCAAAAATTATGTCTCGAAAAATAATTATTTCTCTTCCATAAGTTATCAATTTTGTAAGTCCGTAAACTTACGAGTGTCACACACAGTATATGCCTGAAGTGTGGGGGAATGAATCCTTCTATACCTTATTTAGTTTTGTGGGGGATGTTTGTGCATTTTGATTTCAACCAAACCAAATAAACTAAGTGCAAAAAATTAAATAAATAAATTACAAACTAAAATTAAAGTGCTCGAAATAAAGTATGAAAATAAAATGCAAGAAAATAAGCACACAAAACTGAATTAACACAAATTAGTAAATCTAATATACTGAAAGCAAATGATAAAACTAGAATAAAATAGGGGAGGACTATTGTAGGGAGTGGGCCCAAGATCCTGTAGATAGTCCACCCAACTAGCTACGTATAGCTTTCTTAAATAAGAGTATTTTCACTCTTAATAAATTATATAGAGAAAGAAATGAAATGGTTTCTATGTAAATTAATCATTCTTTCTTTTAGGGAAGACCTGTGCATTTATACAATGCACAACCTTCCTCTATTACAATTTTAGGAAAGCCTATTTCAGACTTGTAGTTATATTGGATATATAGTAAACATTATAGCCAGTCAATTATAATAGTAATGCAATAATAGGGGATGGCAACTATTTTTGGAGGAGGTATGAACAACTGGAGGAATGTAGTGATGGCATCAGGTCCTTCACAGAGCATGCATGCTAGGGCTGGTATTTATTTTTAAAATGATTGGAAGGAACAATATTTCCCATTGCATGCCAGGAATCACTTGTTAAAGAACAATGGATGTTTGGAACGATGTGAAGCCAGGCCGGTTCTAGTGGTTCAACCAGACTCGATGGCAGAAGATGTGGAGTATTTAACCAAACATGTGCTTATTGGTAAATTTATGGGCATCCAAATTTCTCTTCCCTTTGTGGAGGCTTGGGTTAGGAAGACTTGGAACCTTGAAGGTGATGTGGAGGTGATGTTGAGTGCAAACGGCTATTTTATGGTGGATTTTTCTTTTCTTGCGGATCGTAACAAAGCATTTGAAGGAGGTCCCTATTTCTGTAACCAAGCGGGACTCTTTCTTAAACCCTGGCATGTGGGTTTCAACCCATTAGAGGAGCGGCCGTCATGGGTTCCGATGTGGGTTCGACTTTCGTGGCTCCCATTGGAATTTTGTAGAAATGACATCTTGCATATGATTGCCCTTCTACTTGGGAAGCCGGTTGGGCCATCACGATAGACGTTGGATAAAAAGGTAATATTTGTTGCTCGTATCTATGTTGAAATTGATTTAAACAATCCTATTCCAGATTCTATTGAAATACATTTCAGATCAACCAAATGGGTTCAAAAACTTGACTATGAAGCTCTTCCATTTCTTTGTCGGATTTGCCATGAATATGGCCACTTACAAAGAAAATGCCCTAAGTTTTTCCTTCCTGTGGCTTCAAATCCTGGGCCCTCTCGAGCTGTACAAAATATGGATAAAGGAAAAGCTCCAATAAAGGAGGGGGATCAGGATAAGGAAGGCTTTGTTACGATAAAACCTCGGAACAAAGGAAGAAAGGCAAAAAGAGACATTAAGGATACCCGATGCTAGCCAACCATTTAAATTCTAGAGAATCTTGATCAATGCGTGGAGATACCTGAAACATCGCTACCTGTTATAGATATAACAGGACCAAATCATTTGTCTCTTCATGAGGTGGAACCAAGGGAACCAGATATAGGGGGTTTAAATGAAGAACACAGGGATTTGGTTTTGAGTATAGGTGATATGGTTGGCCCTAGCCCTGAAAGTGAAGTTATCTTAGAAAATGGCACAGATTTAGATATGACCTCTCCTACCCAGGCACTGATGAAGTCATCCATGGACTGTAAAACCTCTACGGTGCTAGGATTGTAGCATAAAATAATTAAAAAAAATGCTTCAGATAAGAATATGAAGGTGGGTCGGAAGAAAGACCAGGATAAAATTAAGTTAATGGGGGAGAATTTGGTAGAGTCAGGTTTGGTGAGAACATTGGACTCCCATTTTTATAACCCCCAAAAATGATTATACTTTCATGGAATGTAAGGGGGTTGAACAACATCCCCAGAAAAAAAATTGTTCGTGATTTGATTCGTGTTCATTCTCTGGATGTGGTTTTTATTCAGGAGATTAAATTAGCTATTGATAGTTTGTTCAATATTGCTCCCAAGTTGTGGAGAAAGGGGCAATGTCAGTGTATTGGTGCATGTGGATATGCTGGTGGCCTTGCTTGTTTATGGGATCTAGTTAAGATCTCTCCTCTTACCTGGATTTCTAGCAGGTGGTCTATTTCGATGATCGAGCATGATAATGAATCTAGTGAGACCATCCTACTTACAAACATGTATGCTCCTATTGATTACAATGGTAAAGTGAATTTATGGGAGCACATTGGCTTTGTGAGAAGTCTGGATCCCCTGTACCCATGGAATTTGGTTGGAGATTTCAATTCTATCACTTGTCTGGAGGAAAAATGTGGTGGGATTGATCGTCTTGAGCCTTTTTCTTTTGTCTTCAATGCTCATATCCGGGCCTTGAACTTGGTTGACATCAAGCCATATAATGGGATATTTACCTGGCATAATAGAAGATGTGGGGAATATTCCATTTCAGAGAGACTGGATAGGTTTCTAATCTCTAGTTTTTGGATTGGCAATAATAGAAGCGCTAGTTCTGTGATTCTGGAGGGTAGAGGATCTGATCATTGGCCTATCAAACTCTCTCCTCTGGAGTTAGGGCTAAAAAAGAATCCCTCATTTAAGTTTCAACTTATGTGGCTACGAGATCCTAAGCTTCATGATTTCATGCGAGGCTGGTGGACTAATGGCAAACCTCCTCATGGCACCGCTATGTACTCCTTTATGAAGCGGCTTCAATTTGTTAAGCATAAATTGAAGAGATGGAATAGACTAAATTTTGGGAACCTTTCCTTGGCTAAGCTGGCAGCTCTTAGGAGGGTGGAAGAAGTCTCAAGGAAGATTAGAGATCAAGGACTCACAAAGGAGCTTCTTGTTGAGGAATCTGAGGCTGTAAAAGACCTTGCTGAATGGGAACTGAGGGAAGAAATTTTTTAGAAACAAAAATCTCAAGTAGATTGGCTTCAGGAAGGGCATAGGAACACAACCTTCTT
>JAQPPZ010016877.1:60000-209859 GCA_028583015.1 Wollemia nobilis
TTTAGGAAAGACCTATGCATTTATACAATGCACAACTTTTCTCTATTACAATTTTAGGTAAGCCTATTTTAGACTTGCAGTTACAGTGGATATGTAATAAATATTACAACGAGTCAATTATAATAGTCATGCGCTAATAATAACAGTAACACACTATTTTACCCCCCCATAGGAAAAATCAGACATGTTTTATTTATCAGAAAAAAATACATTTGATATTATAATTAGTCTAACAATAATAAATCCAATTGCATGGTTGTTCACCTTAGTCACTAATGAGAAATGGGTTATTTTTTTATTCATCACTTTGTCTGGTTACGCATATCGATCACTGGAAAATCATTGTTCCGATTTATCTGTGAACGTGAGAAAATAATGCTCACCTTACAAATTTAACCACCCAATTAGAAAATAATAAATATATTTTATTCTATTTTAATAATACTACATGATTAAAATATTTGTCCTTTGTCTTCACGTGCAACAACCTACTTAGCCCCTTGGTCAATTGATCAAATATTGGATTGGTCATATTAAGCGTCTCCAATGTATGGTATTAAGACACCTACTTCCTCATCAAGGTGCCTACTTGTTGACTGGGTTAGAGTAAGGTGCCTCCAATGTATGGGTGTTAGACTCCAGTAAGGCACCTCCAATGTATGGGAGTAAGGCACCAGTAAGGCACCTCCAATGTATGGGAGTAAGGCACCTCCAATTTATGGGAGTAAGGAACCTCCAATGTATGGGAGTCAGGTACTATTAACAGTCACGCACTAATTTTACCCCCTCATAGGAAAAATCAGACATGTTTTATTTTATCAGAACAAAATACATTTGATATTATAATCAGGCTAACAATAATAAATCCAGTTGCATGGTTGTTCATCTTAGTCGCTAATGAGAAATGGGTTATTTTTTTATTCATCACTTTGTTTGGTTACGCATATCGATCACTGGAAAATTGTTGTTCTGATTTATCTGTGAGCATGATAAAATAATGCTCACCTTACAATGTTAACAACCCAATTAGAAAATAATAAATATACTTTATTCTATTTTAATAATACTACATGATTAAAATATTTGTCCTTTGTCTTCACGTGCAACAACCTACTTAACCCCTTGGTCAACTGATCAAATATTGATTGGTCATATTAAGCGTCTCCAATGTATGGTAGTAAGGCACCTACTTCCTCATCAAGGTGCCTACCTATTGACTAGATTAGAGTAAGTCACCTCCAATGTATGGGTGTTAAACTCTAGTAAGGCACCTCCAATGTATTGGTGTAAGGCACTAGTAAGGCACCTCCAATGTATGGGAGTAAGGTACCATTAAGGTACCTCCAATGTATAGGAGTAAGACACTAGTAAGGAACCTCCAATGTATGGGAGTAAGGTGCGAGTAAGGCGCTTGCTTGAGTAAGGTGCCTTCTTGAGAGTAATATGCCTGCTTGAGTAAGGTGCATGCATGAAGAGTAAGGTACATTCCCAATATGCCTTAGACTCATTGAAGTAGAAGCATGCCAGGTCCAAGTGGGATGTAGACTAGAAAATACTAGATTAGTAGCAAAACCTACATTTATACACAGTTTCCACTAAAAACACCAATCAAGCATAATACTAGATTTTCTATCAATTATATGCATAAGTTATATAAAAATACATCTCACATGCTAATTAAACTAGTAATGATGCCCCTTAAAAATATATAAAATGAGTATTTTTGGTGATCATCATCCCCCCATGCCTAAATATTGTCACGTCCTCGTGATAACAACCCCAAGAATAATAATAAATATATATATATATATATATATATATATATATATATAAAGTGGCCTTCAACATATTTGTTTTTCTTCATTAAGCCTGGTTGCACTAGTAGAAGTAAAAAAATATATCACGACCGACCATCGTGACCACACTGTTTGAATATTGAGACCAGTTCACCACTACACTAATTCTGATAAATGCTATCATGTAATTTGCAATTCAAGCCTTCATATAGCATATCAAAGGGCCATATGTTCCTATTTTGCACATTGATCAAATTTGGTGAGACCAGATTTTTGAATGAGTGTTGTCATCTACAACTACTTTTACCTACATCTGAAACATGTTTGACCCTCATTTGTGGTACATAGTAGCATTGTCCACATGTGCTAGCCACCATTGTCCCAATCCAGTAGTATAAAATTTATTCATGTAAATGCCACCATTTTTTTTATTTATTCCAAACTAATGATTTTTTTTTCATATCTGAAGCATGTAAAGTGCTTGAATTCTAATGGGAGATTTTGAAAAATTATGGAGGCATCTATTGGTATTAACATAAAAATGATTTTTAAAATAACTCTACATATAATTACTGGAAAAATTAGTACATACCTGGGTGAATTTTATAGAACCTACTGTGTATGATGTTGATGGTGTAAAATGTCTTTGTTTTGCCTATAATCATGATGCACTAGAAAATGAGATTGTTGATGCATCTCAGGGTAAATATTTTATTATTATTATTTATTTTTTTCATCTATTCTACCATGGAAGGGAGCATGCCTATAATATATCTTTGTTCATCATCATTTTTTTCATGATCTGCTATAAAGAATAGAAAGTCATTTGTGATAATGTGAGCTAGTGATTTTAAAATTGGGTAGTCAAACTGGAGAACTATCATTGATTCATACTGGAAATTTTGCATGCTTTGTACCAGAACATCTTCTCCACCCAAATGTTTATGGAAAATAATGAAATTTTTGCATTTTTATAGCATATTTCTCCGATTCAAACCCACCATTTTTTTCATTCCCTCCACCATAGTGGGACTCTATTCCTCTCTTTTTCCAATATTTTAACAAAGTGAACTACTACCCAAAAAAATTGTAATATTGATACTATGCATTAAGAAGTGGAAGTTGTGTAGGTTGTAATTGAACTAGGTAAATATGTAGCCTTGTGTGCCAAAAATTACATTCTCGGTACGACTATTAAAGGATTTATGATAGCCAACAACTTCAAACTTTTGAAACACCAAGCTCGTCATTAACAACACATAAAAATATTTTAATCTGACTTTGACATATCTCTCTTCAAATACATTTGTAGGGATTAACCTTTGTGCATAATTAGTTTCCCACCATGTGCTCCTAAACATGTCACCCTTAATTTTTAATTGATTAAAATTTATACTGTCCTGACATGAATGTGCCCAAATGAAATGATCTTCCACTCTGAATTATTTCCTTCACATGCATAATTGGAATAACACTGTGATCCTTTGTTTTATTTTATGGGGTGAGGTAAAAACAATTTTATCCATCATCATCTGTGCCATATTTTGGGTGTTCAGGTGTGACATTTTCATGAGACGTATCGTTGAGATTTATGTGTTTTTGTTCCTGGCCACTATGAGCTCCATTCATATTATTTATCATGCTCAAGCACCATATGGCCTCTGTGCAGAAATTTGACATTTGATTTCTTCTAGGCTCCTTGCCTACTTTCTTTAGCTACTGGTTGGATATTTCTCATTTCCCTTCTGGACCAAGCTGGTCCTAGGAAAAGAGGATACTTTCTTAAAATAAATAGTAGATAATAAAGCTCTATTTATGATTTGTATTTTAATACGAAGCCTTTTTAGAAAAATATATTTTTTGTATTCTCCCCTAATTAAATTGGTGATGCCCTCGTCACCAGTAACAGGTCCTTTGTGCAAGAGGTCTACATCCCTCCGAACGTTAGGTACCACACTGAAAAATAGGCACACCCATCCTAAGAAGAATAACATCAGTTATTGGTGCCTTCCTTTAGGTGAAAAAAATGCATTGTTGTACTAGGCTAATTGTAGGCACTCTCTTCCTAGTGGGAAGTAAGTACCTTTTTCTGCTTCGCTTCACTCATAATTGTAGGGCATGAGATGTCACACCTATTAGGCCTAGTTTAAGCCGAATTTGTCTACAGATTGTGCTCACGGTCATGTCCTATGAAAATAACACATAAAAGAAGGAAAATATGAATCATGTTTATGCTTGAGGCCCTAGCTATTAGGATACCTTCAAATTGCATTCAGAGGGCACAATGACCTACAAAGAAAAAATACATGAAAGCAATAAAATATGAATCATTCCTGTGCCTAAGGCCCTAGCTCTTAGGGTGCTTTCATATTACATTCAAAGTAAATGATGACCTACAAAGCAAAATAAAAATAAATATTTATGCTATGCAAGAAAAATTCCATGCGTTTTTTTTTTTTGAAATAATTGCAAACCATTGGGAGGATTTCACATAATTTTTTTTAAGATTAAGACACCTAACTATGGGATAAAGGCACCGGGAGTAATATGCCTTACTATGGGAGTACAATGGTGGGAGTAAGGTACCTTACTATGAGAGTAAGGTGTCTTACTATGGGAGTAAGACAGTGAGAGTAAGGCACCTTACTATGGGGTTAAGGCACCTTACTATGGGATTAAGGCACCAAGAGTAAGGCACCTCCCATATCTATCTATCTATCTATATATCTATATATATATATATAGTATTAAGGTGCCTTACTATGGGATTAAGGCATCGAGAGTAATATGCCTTACTATGGGGGTAATGCATCGGAAGTAAGACTCCGCCCATATATATATATATTAGAAGTAAGGCACCTTACTATGGGAGAAAGGCACCGAGAGTAAGTCACCTCCAAATTTTATTTTTTGTGTTTATCATCCTCTTTTTTTTAATGAATGTGTGAACATTCATCAAAAATATTGGTATGGTATGGGATCTTCCCCATGCCAATGTCTGATCCAGTCTCACAAATTTGAGGTATTGTAAATGGAGCCCATCGAATTTTTCTCGAACATTGCCTTGGCATTCTATTCTGCTTTTGGTGTAGCATCTCTAACTCTATTTATTATTCAAGCTGTAACAGTCATGCACAGTGCAACCAAATTTTCCCCCAAGTTCCACAACCATTTGGGTTGGAAGCCTTTCCCTTTATCAGGGTTACTTAGCCTGCCTTTGGGTGCTTATGTTTCCAAGGAAAAATTTTGCTTGCTTTCACCTATTTGGACTGGATGCTACACGATTGAGGTGCACAATATGGTTTGTATAGTGCTATTACAAACTCCATGTATGAATCTCAATTCATGAAATCTTCACAGACAAATCCTTATTTTCTACATCGCACTTCATGTTGTCTTGCAAAACATAAAATAAAAATCTAAACTAAAGGCATTAAAATAAAATTAACTAATTTTTTTTTCATATTCTAATTACTTCTAGGATCCTCCCCTACTTTATTTAGTGATCGGTTGAAAATTTATCATTTCCATTTTGGACCAATATGGTCCTAGGGAAAGAGGATAATCTCTTCCAAAAAGTAGCAGAAAATAAAGCTCTATTTTTTAATCTAACTTGGAGCCTTTTCAGTAGAAGATATATTTTCTCTCTTTTTTCATAAACACTGTAAACAACGTTCATTGTGCTATTGGTGGCAGTGATGAAGGTGGGGTTCCCCCCATGCCTACATCTAAACTAGTATTCTTAAAATCATCTCCTTCTTTATCAACTAGTTTGATATGTTGTAGCATGAGAAGAGTATTTTCCTTCATGGCCTCACAACCAAAATCTTTCAACGTAATGGTAAAATGTGCAGGCCAAAAAATGACTATTTGTGGGCTAGTATTTTTTGGTGAAAATATGGCATAGCAGTATTTAAAACACGTTCTAGTTTATGACTCACCAGGTTACCTTATGTGCAAGTGAAGAGCATAGTCCATAACAATATGTTCTGTTTAAATTTAGATCTATCGTTTTCCTTACAAAATTAAAAGAATATACCAATATGTTGCAAAGCATCAAGCTTGAAAAAAAAAATAATTTTTAAAACTAAGCTTCTAGAGGCATAATTTCCCAATGGTTTCTGTATATAAACACATCCATAAATATTTTCAACTACATCAGACTTGGGTTGTGCTATTTCTTTAATACCTTGAAACCATTCATAATATGATGGAAATCCTTCATTGCTTGATTTTCTAAATTTTTTCAACAACACAATTTCTTTTACACTTAATATGGTACATCAATTTCATTCAAACATTTACCTAAGAAGCTAGAAAATATAAATTGTTGCCTATGGGATTTGGCTCTAACTGTTTCGATAGCTATTCTTGGCCTTGTAAAAATGCCCTTAGTGGATTCACATGTATCAGGTAGAATATCTATATGTAATTTTAAATGGGCTTTTTATCTGACCTGTAAATCATAACACTATAGTTTTGACACTCCCCAACAATGGTGCCAAAATGGTGAGCAGAAATTATGTCTCGAAAAATAATTATTTCTCTTCCACAAGTTATCAATTTGGTAAGTCCGTAAACTTACGAGTGTCACACACAGTATATGCCTGCAGTGTGGGGGAATGAATCCTTCTGTACCTTATTTAGTTTTGTGGGGGATGTTTGTGCATTTAGATTTCAACCAAACCAAATAAACTAAGTGCAAAAAATTAAATAAATAAATTACAAACTAAAATTAAAGTGCTCGAAATATGAAAGCACGAGATTTCGGGCAAAGGAAACACTAATTGCGATGCATTCAAAATCAAATACGCTTAAGTCCTAGAAATGTAAATTGCATGAAATGAAAGAGACGCATTAAAACGAGATACAAGCAAATGGAGAAAACACAGCCCTTTCATTAAACTTTCTTGATCTCTGTTACAAAGACGCCTCCTCCCCTTTCAGGGGCTAGGAGCGTTAAAAGAATTTGACTACAATCGAGACTTAAGGTTCCTCTTTCCGCGTGCCCACACTTGAAATGGACGGGCCAAGATGATGCCGCCGCTGACGTCGATGAGTCTTTGACCTCTACTGCTCCTCCTGCGAACAAAGAAACAACGAAGATGTCAGTAGCACCTGCTGCACATAAGAAGTGTTTGTTCTCTAAAATCGCCAAAAGATGCATGCAAACATTTGTCTGAAACAAGTGAGTAAAATGACTCTAAATGACCTGAAAACCTGACAGAGGATAGAAAACATCACCAGAAGGCCACTGCCATCGAGACAGTCGGCCAATCTGCCTTCAACTGGAATTCGTCCCTGGGCAGGACGAATTCGACTGCAATTCGTCCCTGGGTGGGACGAATTCTTCTGTGTTGGAAAAGCCGACCTGATGCTGCTCCAATGTCGAATCTCGAGACCTGCAAAACGCCTGCAAACAGGGGGTTATGTAATTGGGGCCATTTTGGGATGACCCAGATGGTCGGATTCTCCCAATTTGGCCTCTATCCTCGGGAATTCGATATCGCCACCTGCAAGTTAGTGAAACAACAAAGCGACACAAAGCATGATAAAATCTGATCAGAATGTTATGAAATTGAAGCTATGAATTCACCAAATAGAATAACACAAAATGCAACATGAACAAGTAATCTAGAATGCTTCAGAATAAAACTTAGAAAGTGCGGGGGTGCCCAAGTGGGCCTCCCACCGTTGGTACTTGATTTTGGAGCCAATCCACTAGGGATGGGCCCAAAACTTCTTAGGATTGGGGGGTCGGCAAATTGGTTGATTCAGGTGTCCATATGTTGGATTTGGGTCAGATTCAAGCTTCCAAAAGCCACCCAACAACCTCCCTTGCAAAAGATATTGGTGGATGTGAGAAGGTGAATCAAAGGGGATGCAAGTGGGTGTTCAACTCGGCAGCACTTCGTTGCTTGAAATCTCCTTCAATCTGTCTCTTTTGGGTGAGAAAAGTCTCACCTTTTATAGACCCATGGGGTCTCTTTTGAGAGGGAAGCATAAGTGCCATGTGTTGGTCATAGGTGCCATGTGGCAGTCTTGTCTTCCCATGAGGGAGGAGAGTCCTCCATGACTTGGGCTCTCATAATTGCCCTTGTGACAGTCCTCTAACGGCCTATCTGTCCACCCACACACGCGTGCGAGCAGGAGCCATCAACTGACTGTCTTGGGCTGCCACTTGGTGCCATTCTTCTTTTTCCCGTTAAACTTGGAATTCGTCCCTACCTGAGACGAATTCAGAATCTGTCTCTGGGTGAGACAGATTCCATTTTGAATTCGTCTCTGGGTGAGACAGATTCTGAGCAAAGTGCCTGAATGTGCCAAATTGCCTCTTGACCTTACAAAATTGCTGTGAAAGTGGTTAAGACCACTTGTTTAACCTCTGAGGGCTGCCCCGGGGGCTATGTTTGTCAAAGCGATCGGTGTTTGCAGTCACATAATCGGATTGGTGTTGTTTTGGTGTCTACAGATGCCCCTTTTTGGGATGCGCTGTGCATAGCGCAGCGTCGAGCAAAAATAGATAACCAAAGCACTAATGATTAGGGTTTCTTGGTAACCTAACCAAATTTTGATGCCCCAAGCATGGAAAGGGCATGCATTCTTGAATCCTTGCTTCTGACGAGCTAAGGAGTTTGATTTCAAGTGTTAACCTATTTTGGTGAGGTGTGACTTGAACTTGGACATTGATCAGTCATGATTAGGCAAAGGGCGCAACCTTTTATCCTCAGGGGAACCTTGTGTTCATGATTCACGAAATGCCAAGTGTTTGATTGATTTGATTGTTGCTTGTTTACTGCCCCAAGCGGGAGCGTGATTGTCTTTGTCAATGATTCTTTGAATGCATGTCGTTTTCCTTAATTGGGTGTGTGATTGTTGATTGGTGACTAAGTGTGACTACCCCCTCAAGCGACGAATCGATGAGGGAATGACCTTCATGAGAAAAGCGACGAGTCGCTTGACCCAAGATGACTTGTGCAAGGGTGCCTTTAGATGGTTTATCGTTAAGCATGTGCAATTTTTCCAACATCTGGACCTATTTTTGGTGGGTGTTAACCCTTTTTGTGATGCCATAATGGGGTGAAATCGTCGACAACCCATCTTCCCGTGGAGCGGTCCGGCTATGATAGCCTTCTTGGGGAAGTAGGAGAGTGACAATTTGAACCCCGACATCAATTTTCTATGCCAAGAGGTTAAGTGCGAGAGCACTTGTGTCCGGCAATGCTTATTGCTTTGTTTTTATGTTGCATTTTTTGTTGTTTTTGTTGTTTTTTTGTGACACCATTTGGGGATTAAATTTTTGAAAATCCGTCTCCCGTGGAGCGGTCCGGCTATGGTAGCCTTCTTAGGGAGTAGGATAGTGATAATTTGTGACTCCAGTGTCTATTTTGTATGCCCTGGATGTCAGGTGCAGCAGCACTCTTATCGGGCAAATTTATTGCTTGTTTTTAGTGCATTTTTTATCATTGTTTGATGTTTTGAATTTTTTGGCCTGAATTCGTCCCAGGGTGAGACGAATTCCAGCAGTAGAATTCGTCCCTGGGTGGGACGAGCGCTAACCAGAGCGCTCGTCCCAGTCAAGGACGAATTCCAGCTCAAAGGCCTATTTAAGGGCCAAATCTTGAATTTGGGCTCATTTGTGTCATTTTTTCTTGCGATTTCGGAGCTCTGGGAGGAGGAGGTAATTCTGCGAAGCGAAGCATTGCTGGAATTCTCTCTGCCATCATGAGTGCACAAACTGGTTCGAGCGGCGGAGCCGAAGCGAAACCTGTAAGTGCTCCTAGAGTTTATTTTTGTTTAAATTTGCACTGGTTTTATTTAATTGTTTTTGTGATGATGTTTTCAAAATGTGTTTTAAAACTTAAACCCTGAAACCGGATTTAAGACAACTAAGACTTATTGTACAATGGAACGTAACGTAAAACCTCGTTTAAGAATTTTACTTACGATTAAATTCAGGACCGCGGAACGTAAAACCCTAAGACGTATTTTTGTTGTGTTTTTGAATTTTCTTTTTATTCTGTTTTTGAATTAATCAGTTAAGATTAGAAACCTTTAACTGAAAATTTGTTTTTTATTTGAATTTTTGTGCTTGTTATTGCTGTACAGTTCTATTCCATTATATTTTAATTTTTTTGTTGAATTGTTTTCTTTTGCAGGTTAGGAGCCGGTACCGTGTATCTGCTGCTTTTGCTGAGGCACGGGGTGCACTGACTGATGGTGACTGGGAATGGCTTGAGGCCCTTGGGCTCAAGCAGGTGGCTCGACTGGAGCCTGTGGTCCCGGATCAGGCCTATCTGATGGCCTTGATCAAACTTTGGGATCCACAGACCAATAGCTTCCATCTCCCGACAGGGGAGATGACTGTGACTCTTGAGGATGTCTATCGGCTGCTTCGAATTTCGATAGACGAACTGCCTATTAGGACATCGTCGTTCGATCAACGGACTGCTATACTGACGAGGTGTTTTGGGCATGGGGAGCGGGTGGGTGTAGCGAACCCAGTTGAGACAACCGAGGTGGACTGCCAGGCTGGCGGGATATTGGTTGGTTGGTGGCAGGAGAGGGGGGTGTTAGGAGTGAGGCACGCATTCTTGATGGGCCTTATTTCTAACATGCTTCTCCCTGATTCGTCAGGCGTGAGGTTCCCGTGGAACCCGCTGGATTTGGTATGGCAGTTGGTAGAGTGCCCGATAGAGGCACCACTGATTTTGAGATGGGGACAGACATTGTTGGCACAGCTCTACGGGGAGCTGTATGCGGTCCGCTGTCGGTAGCAGAAGGGCGTCAGTTGCAGTTATCTACTGCAGTGCTAGGGTTGGTAGCACATAGTAGTGGAGAGGCCGACCGGGTTACCGTGGATGACTCGGGCAGCGATGGATGACACGGAGATAGGCTATGCAGTTTTGTGGCGGCGGTCTACGGAGCAGGGGCAGAGTCGGCGATGGGCGAGTGCTGTAGAGCACTATACCGATGCCTTTTCTCGGCTCACTCCAGGGGAGGTGTTTTGGCGCCCTTATCGGGACTCGTCCGGCCGCGGAGGTCGGAGAGTGGCTCCGTCGGGTACGCAGGGAGCGGTGGTTGACTGGGAGGCACGGGACGGAGCATGAGTTCTTTTCATACAATCGGGTTACACGATAGTTTGGGGTGCGCCAGGGGTTGCCTGGTGAGCCCGTGGTCTATCGACGATGGGGAGATGAGAGGGATTTAGATCCACCGATCACCGCGCCATTGGGCGAGGAGTCAGATGCGGTTATTGACGTCCCGGACGTAGATGACGTCGGGACTACCACTGAGTATGACTCGTGGTGGGTACTACGGCGATGGAGAGGAGAGGGGCCACTGGGAGGCGCGGAGGCGGTAGTGGAGGGTGCTGAGGCAGTAGGGGATGATTGGGGAGGTCCGTTGGATGATGCGGACATGTTGGATGTGGGGGATGAGGATGTAGACTTGGGCGCTCCGGATCAGCCGGACATGCAGGACGTGGAGGAGCAGTGGGAGCCAGAGCAAGTCATTGTTCCAGAGGGTCCTGTTCGTCGAGCGGACATAGAGGAGGTGGAGTCTGAGATACGTGCTAAAAATGCATGACTGACAGAGCTACTGCGGATACGGGATCTAGAGTTGGGGGATGCGAGGCGGGAGCTGGGGGACGCGCTACGGGAGAGGGATCTCCTACGGGCTCAGCTGGCAGAGCGGGATAGGGTTCTGGCACAATGCGATGATGCGGTGTCATACTATCATCGATGAGAGGCAGAGTGGTGTCGGCATCGGATAGAGTTGGAGAGGGAGGTCATCCGCCTTGGTGGGCGACTTCCTGAGCCCTCGGTCAGTGGATCTTCACGTCAGACGAGGGATAGTGCGACTGAGCAGTCAGCATCATCTCGTCGTAGGCGATTGGATGAGGGGGGCGGTAGCAGGCGTGACGTGGGGGCTAGTAGTAGCCGCCCTTCAGGGTCCCATAGGACCCATACTACGGGGGGTAGTTCCCGTCGCACCGATCCTGCGTGATCATGGTGGTCGACGCCTTAGGTTGGGTTTTTGGATATGATTGCGGGGTCTGAGGACCGATTTTGTAGCCTACGGGCATCTTTTTGACGATATATATATATACCAATTTTATTGTGGTTTTTTACATGTGATGATGTGATTTTTGTTATGCATGATGGCTAATGACTATGGATGTATGCATGTTTATTTATTTTGATGAATGCTTATGTTATGATGAATGCAAATGTTTTTTATTTCTTTTTGATATGCAAAGTGAAATGGATGAATGATATTTGTGGTGATTGGTTACGGCACCATAGGCTGTTTAAGACGCTCTTTAATTCGTTTTTAGGCGATTGCTATGATGTATGGCTCTTGTATGTATACATGTGGTTTTCTCTTTTTGTATTTTCTGATGGTATTGTAAGGATGAAAAGCAGCGCAGTTGGTTTAGAAATGTAGCTAAGGTTTTCTGAGACTCAGACGGTTTTAACTCACTAGCCAAGACTGTACTTTGTCTTACAAGACTTTTGAACAAGGTATGAATCAGACTTGTTTTTGACCAAGCTATTTCACATCCCTGTGTGTGCAATTGAGTTCATTATTGTGGTATTCATCAGGATACCGCCAGTCCAGATGGGTTTTCAACCGAACCTGTACTGAGGATCACCTAATTAGCTTCACTAACTCCTTTGTTGTATTTAGTTAGATTAATCTACGGTGTTATCCAGGATGCCATAAGCTAGCTCATCCACATGCAAACATTGATCTACTCACAAGTTAATGTGATAGATATATCGTCATGCGAGAAGTTTACCGCCAGTGACTGATAGGCTATCAACCAAACCGGTACTGAGGCTTACCTCATGACCTTTTAGCGTGCTGAGAGTTCCAGGGATTCAAGTTCAACTCCCTTCTTTTCTTCAATTGTATTGGGATACTTGCTCGTTTATAGTGATGAAATCACTGTTTATTTTTATTTGTTTTTCTTTTGAGCAAGGGATTGGTGATATGGAGTGATGAAAATCACTATCTTTTGTGCACTGTAATATGTCAAATTTTTGTGTTTTGACATTTTGCAAAATTTTGATGTTTTGCAACTAGTGAGAATTAGGGATTCTTAGGGAATTGGGTAGGGAGGATGCTTGTCCTTTTGCCAACTCTCAGCATTCTTGGGGTCATTCGCACAGGGGGATGAGCAAGATACCCGTTTCGCTTGTGGCGACCTGTATTACTATGCAGGTTTCATCTTTCGTTCAGACAACTTAGGAATTGTTTTATGTGTTTTAATTTGTGTTGGGATGTTACGTAACAAGGTGTATTTCAAGTATGACTCTACCTTCGTAAAATCTGTTTGACTTGATACATTACATGGCTAAAGAGTGAAATGATGACTGAATCACGAAAACTCTTGATACATTAAATGACCACTGACTTTAGTGTGGTGGAAGTAACGCATGGTGTTTGTGTTGTTTTTGTAACATGGAACAGTGTGGAACAATATGGACTAGTAGAGCAATTACAGCCTATGGTGCCTTTGACCTGTACGACCACAAATATGCAATGTATGGATGCAATGCTTAATGCAGCTACATATTTTTGTGTTTTTGATGGATTGCTTTTTGTGAATATGCATATGAGGTGCGAGAAGAGTTCTCGATTGATGAATTTGAATATGCCTAGAAATGAGATGGAAATTTTTGTTGTTTTTGATTATTTTTTATTTTTGACCAAGTGATTGCGATAATCCTTGGGACTTTTTTGGTGACCAAGAGATTGCGATAATCCTTGGAGCTTTTTGGGTGACCAAGTGATTGCGATAATCCTTGGAGCTTTTGGAGTGACCAAGTGATTGCGATAATCCTTGGAGCTTTTGGGTTTTGACCAAGTGATTGCGATAATCCTTGGAGCTTTTTGGTTTGACCAAGTGATTGCGATAATCCTTGGAGCTTTTGGGGTTTTGACCAAGTGATTAAGATAATCCTTGGAGCTTTTGGTGACCAAGTGATTGCGATAATCCTTGGAGCTTTTTGGAAAAAAACAAGTATTGATTGTAATAATCCTTGGAGCTTTTTGGTTTGACCAAGTGATTGCGATAATCCTTGGAGCTTTTTGGGTTTTTGACCAAGTGATTGCGATAATCCTTGGAGCTTTTGGGGTGACCAAGTGATTGCGATAATCCTTGGAGCTTTTGGTGACCAAGTGATTGCGATAATCCTTGGAGCTTTTTGGTTTGACCAAGTGATTGCGATAATCCTTGGAGCTTTTTGGTTTGACCAAGTGATTGCGATAATCCTTGGAGCTTTTTGGTTTGACCAAGTGATTGCGATAATCCTTGGAGCTTTTGTGTTTTTGACCAAGCGATTTTATGGATCCTTGGAGCATTTTTGGGATATGGCTCTCTTAGATATAAAATGGTCGCAAATGACTGATATTCAAGGGTTCTGTTTCCTTGATACCGTCAAGAGAAGCTAGCCGGTACGTCCCGGGTCCTATTTTGCTATCAATGACATATGGACCTAACCAATTTGCCGTGAACTTGTCCCTTAGGTGGGACGGCAAATTAGAGTTCTGTTGGTTTTCCTTCAAAACCAAATCACCAACCCGAAAGTCCCTTAGGTGAACTTTCATGTTGTAAGCTTTCTTAAGCCGCTCTTGATAGATACGTAAGTGCTCGAGAGCATTCACGCGTCGTTCGTCAAGCAACGTAAGTTGGTCTAACCGGGCCTGCCGCGTAGTGTCATCATCGATGAACTCCTGCATTGATATGCGAAGGGAAGGAATTTCCAACTCGAGAGGCATTACTGCCTCTGAGCCATACACGAGCAAAAATGGAGTTGCCCCAGTTGGCGTCCGAACGCTAGTGCGGTAAGCCCAAAGGGCAAGTGGGATTTGTATGTGCCAATCCTTATGACTTTCTGTGACTGTATTTTTAAGGATGGCCACTAGTGTTTTTTTTTATGCCTCTGCTTGCCCGTTTGCTTGCGGATAATAGGGCGTTGAAAAGCTGTGCTGAATTTTGTACTTTGTGGTCAAAGCACGCACGTCTTTGTTCTTGAATGATGGCCCATTATCCGATATTATTTTGGATGGAATACCAAAACGACATATGATGTTATGCAAGATGAACTCCACAATGCGGGGTCCTTTCGTTGAGGTTAACGGAATTGCTTCCACCCATTTGGTAAAATACTCTGTGGCCGTTATGATAAACGTGTGACGGCCTGACGATGCAGGGGAGATCTTTCCGATTAGATCGAGGCCCCACTACGAAAATGGCCAAGCAGTATTGGACTGTCTGTAGGGCCTGGGAAGGTACGTGCATCAAATTGGCATGATGTTGACATTTCATGCACTTCTTGACATATTCGCAACAATCTCGCTCTAAAGATGGCCAATAATAGCCCATGCGGAGAATGCGCTTTGCAATGGCCATACCACTAAAGTGGCCACCACATGTACCGTCGTGCGCTTGGGCGATTGCCCAAGTGGACTCTTGCTGGTCCAAACAACGAAGAAGAATTCCATCATAGCTGCGACGATACAAAATGTCTCCTATCAAGACATACTTAGCCGCTTTCTGCTTGAATGTTCATTTTGCGGCGTGCGTCAATCCAAAGGGAAGATTACCTAACTTGAGGTAGTCTCTAATGGGTAAATACCAATCCTGTTGATCGGAAACCTCGACAGTATGAACAGCCAATCCCTTTTGAAGTTCTTCCCTAACAAATGCTGAATGGGATAGAACTTGTAAGAATAGCGTTGTGTTGCTTTTAATGGGAGTGGGGGAAAACAAGGACCCCCAGTTGGCACGTTTCAGACGGTCTCGGATTCGAAAGAACTTATCCGAGGATGGTTCGATCTGGATCATGTGGATTCCTGGTGTCAAGTCTGAGCTTGCACGCTCCATCGTGGATTGCGATAAGGTTTTGACTTGAATGGTTGTCATATCACCGGAAAGGTCTTGCGGGATTAATGACCCCAAGGAGGCCATTGTGTCCGCAAAATGATTCGATGATCGAGGGAGTGCCTCGATGTCATACCATTCAAGTTTTGCCAAGAATTTGTCCACGAGGGCTTTATAGGCCTTCAGAACTGGGCATTTGCATTGATATACCCCTTTGACTTGATTGACTATTAACAGCGAATCACCAAAGATATTCAATCGTTTGATGTTCATGGCGATTGTTGTCTGAAGACCTAGGAGCAAGGCTTCATATTCTGCATTATTGTTGGTGCACTGGAAGTTTAATTTAAATGACAGGGGCATTGGAGCGCCCTGCGGTGTGAAGAATACAATTCCTGTGCCACCACCTTGCTCACACTTAGAACCATCGAAGAATAGGGTTATGTCGGCTTGTGACTCAGGCTCATCAGAATCTGGCGATTCTGAGACATGGAAGACCCCATCATCGGGTAGTTCTATGACCAGAGGCTGATCGTCTTCAAGAGGAGCCTCTGCTAGTTGATCGGCTATGACTTGTCCTTTGATAGATTTTTGCCCAATGAACTCTATGTCAAATTCCGTCAACAACATGATCCATTTCGCCGTGCGACTACTATGATAAGTACGACTCATCATGTATCGCAATGGATTCTCCTTAGACACAACATACGTAGTGTTGCTCTGCATGTAGTGGCGTAGCTTCTTGGTAGCAAACACCACCGCCAAGCAGAGTTTCTCAACGTATGCATAGTTAAGTTCGTAGCCGACCGGGGTGCGGCTAAGATAGTAAGTAGCCTGTTCTTTGTGAAGTTCATTCTTCGGGCTAGCATGGCTCCCAGTGCCACCTCGATAGGCTGAGATGTATAAGTAGAATGGCACTCCTGGTCTAGGTGGTGCCAATACTGGCGACGAAGCCAAGTATTGTTTTATTTCGTCAAAGGTTGATTGGCACTCGTCATCCCAATGAAATGTGACCCCCTTGTGCAATAATTTGTTCATGGGTCGGCATTTGTCAGATAATTGCGCTATGAAGCGTTTAATTGATGCGACCTTTCCTTGCAGACTTCTGAGCTGCTTTATAGTGGTTGGGGGAGCCATTTCAAGGATTGCCTTGACTTTGTTTGGGTCCACTTCGATGCCTCATTTTGAGACTATAAAACCCAAGAGTTTTCCAGATGTGACGCCGAATACGCACTTCTTGGGATTCGATCGACCTTATGTTCTATGAGGCGATCGAGAATCTTGCTCAAGTCACCGAGATGATCTGAGCGCAAAAGAGACTTTGCTAACAAATCATCCATGTAATCTTCCAAAGTTTTGTGCATGTAGTCATGGAAGATGTACGTCATGGCACGTTGGTATGTAGCGCCAGCATTTTTAAGGCCAAAAGGCATGACCTTATAGCAAAATGTCCCCCAAGGCGTTGTGAACGCCGTTTTAAGTTGATCCTCAGGATTGATACGAATTTGATTGTATCCTGAGAAGCCATCCATTAGGGAGAGCATTTCGTGACCTGTCTGTAGCGTCTACCAACGCGTCGATGCTCGGCAAGGGGAAATCATCCTTAGGACTCGCTTTGTTTAGGTCTCAAAAATCGGTGCATATGCGAATCCTCCCGTCGGGCTTCTTGACGGGAACCATGTTGGACAACCATGGCGGATAATCCATGCAGATGACAAACTGTGCATCCAACAGCTTTTGCAACTCGTCTTTGACCATCAAGGCCACTGTTGGGTGCATCTTTCATAGTTTTTGCTTTACAGGCTTGATTGTCGGATCAAGCGTTAAATTGTGCATGACTAGCTGCGGGTCTAGTCCTGGCATATCCTTGTATGACCATGCAAAAACTTCCTTCTTCGCTTTGAGAAGGGCGATGTATTCGGCTTGCTCTTCGGGGGAAAGACTTACCCCCAGCTTGATAATCTGTGGATTCGTTGGGTCTAAGCCGATGTCTACGTCAATCGTTTCCTCGACTGACATGTGGGATCCGTCCTCCAACTGATGTGGAGTTGGGATCAAATGGATATCATTAGCTGAGTTTAGATCTGCGTTTGGAACCTCGGGTCCCTCTTCAGCTTGAAAAATATCCTGAGTTGTCCTTGGGGTGGAATGAAGCATTTCACCGAAAGGCCGATACTACGATGGTGATAAAGGTGAATTGACGCGATCCCAGTCGATGGCATCTATGTCTAGGTGCAATGATTGTGATGGATCGGCCGGATTGCGGATGGGTGCGGTCAAATCAATGGAGATCATGTGGATGGAATGAATTTGGTCTCCAGAACCGCGGGTGTGATAACTCGATTCTTTTAGATGCTCCCTATACTCGGATCCGGCTCTACGGGAACGGGCACGAATGGATCTTCCCTAGGTGCGAATTCGTCCCTATTTGCGAAAAGGATGGCAGGGTCTTTTCTCGACATGGATGTCATGATGGGATCTCGAGGTGGACGATGCTCATCTTGAATTTGGAGCCATGGATCCAATACTTGGTCCCACCTTGCAGGGTCTACCCACCATTCATGCCCTAGCAGTATGCCCATCTGTCCCATTAGATCTTCATGAGTTAAAGGGCGGTGATGTCGTCGCGCATGTCTGAGATAGTCCATCTCAGTCTCATCTTCTGAATCACTTTCGGAGACCCAAAAATGTTCATTCTCTTCAACAACTGTTGCTTGCGACGTTGAGGACCCTCCTTGTTCCAGTAAGTTAATCTGGTCCCATTGTGGTTGTTCCACTCTTGGTGGAGGGACCTGATTCCCTTGACACTGTATTGTTTCATCTGGAACCTCTAAGGGGAATAGCTTCAGAAAGATGTCCGAAAGTCGTTGATGTTCTCTTTGAGGATTAATCTCTGAACTTTCGCCTCTCTCTAGCAAAGGAGAGGGATTACTGCTGTTTCCAGGGGTGTTTGTTGACCATGGGAGGTAGTCTCCCAATGTGTATTCTGTATTTGGATTGGCATACGGATCTTGTGCCAATCCCCCCTTGTTGCCTATTTCTAGGCCTTGCATATTTTCAACCAAGATGTCTAAGGGAGGGGGTGGTTGAACCCTACTCCTGACTTGTCATATGGCATCTGATATCTTGGTTGGCAAAGGACCCGCATCCCTTGCTCATATCTGCCTAGCCCGTATCCATGCCAATTGCATTGGCCGAGATATTTTAGGGCAAAATCTGGGTTTGACAGATAGTTGATGTTTTCAACAAAAGGCTCTTCGTCTGCTTCCTTTTGTTGGCATGGTTCAAGACCATGATCAAGGCCCCCATACACGAAATTCATCTGGTTTGGAGGGTAGCCTAGAGGAACAACTGTCCCTATGGGAAGGCGAGGTCTTCCCATGTCTTGTACTGACTCCAATGTTGGCGTCGCCACAACATTTTGCACTAAATATTCCCCCAGGCCCGTACTGGCCATTTCAACAATGATTGTTGATGATTGGGTGGGAGGAAACGGTAGTCCTTCCTGAGTCCATTCCATGTTTGGTGGTTCAGGAGTCTTAGTTTCTATTGTGCTTGGTGTTTCCTCTGTTGATACCATTGAGATTGTGGGCAACCTTTCTTCTAAGGGTTTAACCTCTTCCATGATCTGTTTTCCCTTGTCCTTCTGTTGGGCCATGATAGGTGGCGTTGATGATGAAGGAGCAAGTGATGAAGTCTCACCTGGTTGGGATTTTGCCTTGTTGGTCACCAGTGGTGCCTGCGGTATTGGACCCTGTTTAGATGGATTTAACTGGAAATCCAAATGTGTTGAAGGGAGGGTCGATTGAGGCATGAATTGTACCGCATTGCAATACTTGAAGGGCTCTAAGTCCATTGGGACTACATGTATTTCTCCTTCATAAGCATACTTTAAGCACTGGTGGGCGATCGAAGGGACACACTTCATGTCCCTGATCCAAGGCCGCCCTAGCAGTATATTATAAGCCATCTCGCCTTCTAACACATGGCACAGTGTAGGTATTGACTTTTGTCCTACCTGGATAGGCAGAACAACTGTGCCGACTGTCGAGCATATTGCATCGTTAAAAGCTCGCAGTGTATACGTGGAGGCTGTGATGTGAGAGGCTGGCAGCTTCAAATGTTTTAAGGCTGCAGTGGTAATGATGTTACTGGACGAGCCAGTATCTATCAACACCCTCTTGTACGGAATCCCGTTGACCCGCGCGATAACGTGCAGGGGTGGATCTGCCATGTCATTCGATATCGTTTTGACCTCATCTTCTCTGAATGTGATGACCGGCTCCGTACATTGTTTCACATGTCCCACGAAGTTGTTGAAAGAATTTGTTTCGTGAGGCTGTAATTCGATGGCTTTTAAAATGTCCATAAGAGCTTCCCTATGGGGTGCTGATTGTTGAATAAGCTCGTAAATGGACAGCCTAGCCGATGTGGTCCGCAAACTCTGTGTGAGTTTGGTCCGTATCGTGACCTCGGGTCTAGGCGGAGGCAACTGCGTTGGGCGTTGTTGAGGCTGCGATGTTGTCGGAACTTCCCTCGTAGCTACCTCGGGGGCAACTGTTGGGTACCTTCTGTTCCTTGTTACTATGCTAATCATTCCCACAAATCCCCGCATGGGAAGATTCTGTCGCACCTCGTTAATCTGGAGTGGTTTTGCCTGTGCCTCGTGGGCAGGCAAAGGGTCCTTGAATACCCCCATTTGTTGATTGTTTGGCGCTATGGGGTTGTCCACGGCCAATGTTCTATTGTCAATCAAATCTTGGATTAATTCTTTGAACTTCCAACATCCATTCAAGTCGTGTCCTCTGCGCCTATGGAATCTACAATACAATTCCTCTCTGTATCCCCTAGGCTTAGGAGCATTAGGGTCTATATTTTGGATTTTTGGTAGAGTGACTAAATTTGCCACTGACAAGCGGTCAAATAGGGAGTCCCTGGACTCCGTGTAAGGGGTGAATTGTCGCCTAGGGCGATTCTGTTGATTCTGCTCCTGTCTTCTATTATCTCTTTCATAAGCAGGAGGCACTTGCACGGTAATTAGCCTTTTGAGGCTGCATTTTTGGCACAGGCATGGGAACATTTATCGCAACTTGGTTGACTGCAGCGTGTTGTGATTGTGTTGTCCCGGTCTTAGTGGTTTTATTCCACTCTTTCTTTTTAGGCTTGGCGATTGCGCCTTCGCCTATCTTAATCTCTTCTATAACTCTGGCTTGCGCCAAAGCTTCTTCTAAGCTGTCGTATTGTCGCAGCAACAATAGACCAGAGATTGATTTTAAGCAACTTTTTGCGAACATCTGCATGAGATCAGACATAGGGGGACGGTAGGGTAACTTAGAAAGCAAAGCTCTCCATCGATTCCCATATGCTGCCATTGTTTCTTCCTCAAATTGCCTGAGGCTCGCCAGATCACTCAGTGATGCCTTCTTCCTTGTGTTGAAGGCAAAGCGTTCAAGAAACGCATCTACTAATTGATCTAAGTTGCTTATGTTGTGTTTAGGTAGTTGTGTGAACCAATCCGAGGCAGGGCCTGCGAATGTGGTTATGAACGTTCTAAGCAACAATGCGTCATTATCTTGGATGCCGAAGCATTGGCTTAGAAATCTTGTAACGTGTTCTTGTGCGTCCTCTTCACCTTTAAAGATTGCCAATTGAGGCAACTTGAAGTGCTCGGGGTAAAGAGGTGTAGGCACTGAGGGATGCACCGGATTACTACGGAGTTGACGTAATGTGGGTTTTTGATGCCCAACAGATTTTGTCTCCACAGACTCCAAACGCTCTAATAGCGCTTGGTATGCATCGAAAGATTTTATTTCTTCCTCTCTTGTTCGCTCCCGTTGTAAGTTATGGTAAACTGGGGGCCTATGGAGGGGTGGCCGAATGGCAATCCTCCTGCCTTGATGGGGAGTTTCAGCATATTCTATTTCTGGTTCGTACTCCTCATAAAGTTCTTGAGGAGTCTCTGGGCGAGACCTATGACCTTGATCGAGTCCTCGCTGAAGGTACCCATCATTGTTTCGGGGAGTGGCCTCCCTCTCGGGTCTGTAAGATCTCGGAGGCAAAGCTTGACGAGGTCGTGGAGACCTGTCCTGCACCAACGAATTATGCCTCTCATATTGTTCGGCCCTTTGGATGCGAGGGGTTGGCTCCCTCTCAGGTAGTTCATAGCGTAACTCATCCGCTTCGCGTTGCATGCGCTCTCTATCCAAGCGGTGTCGGTACTCTATCTCCTGATGACTTTGTTTAAGCCGCGTGATTTGGGCTTGACGGGTGGCCTGTCTAGCAACTATCGGGTCAATTTGGTCTACCCTATTTTTCTCAGGAGGTTCGAATGTTTCTCCTATGTGTTTGCCTCGAGTTTGCTGATCTAAAGTTTCAATGGGTCGCTTCCCTCTGTCGAGGTGGGCGACATGTACTCGAGGCTCTGGCCTTGATGTATGATCATGATACCTAGCAAGTGCGGAAATGCAAGGTTCCCATGTTGTTTGTTGTCCTCGAGGAATGCGATGGCTTTCCTCGTACTCTCTTTCACGGGTTTGGACGGGGCGGGCGGAGTTAGCTCGCCCTGTGTAAGGAGCCCTGCGCTCCGGATTTTGTCTTTCCGTCTTGATGGGAGGTAAAGAAGGGACGCCATATCCACGTTGTCCCTCCAAATGGATAGTGTGCCTCTCTAGCGCTCCATCACGCTGTGGCCACTCATGTCTAACCTCAGAAGGTGATTCTCTATTTACATCAAGGTCTACATGTAGGGCGTCTTCCCGAAAGGGGCTGCTTTGAATGGGCATACCCCACCGAGGATTCTGAATCGGATTCTTTTGTAGGCCAGACCGATAAGGCGGTATGACCAAGTCCTCAGGACTGAAGCGAAGGTGACTTGTGCCTGCTTCTTGTGTACCTTTCGGAGCTTCTGCCCTTGATTGGGCTTGGCTACGGGTGTACACCATTGCGTTGCTTCTATACTATCTAAGTAGATTTTTATCTCGTTTATGATGATTTTTTTTTTTGTCTACACTAAGCAGAATTAAACACACGCATACACAAACCGTGATTATCTCTTTTAAGGATTATTGGTGTGCCCTAAACTGGTTTAGTGCATTTTGATGTTTTGTTTTGTTTTTGTAGGTTTTGAAGAACGTTTAAATGCATTATGACGGCTCATATAACTCCCAAAATGGTAGCCCCTTCAATATACCAACCAGGCCGATATACCAACCTCTCTATATACCCGCCCTTACGAGAGGGAGACTATAGGTACGTGAGAGCAGAAGGTACATGGTACGTAGGCGGTACGAAAGGGGGATTGTCCTGTTAATGGCACCTACCATAGAAAACTTATCCTCGCGCGCATGGGAATCACCCCAGCGACACTCGGTCAGCTCTCGTCAGGATTTACGCCTAACAACAGTTGACAATCGGGAAATGGATGCAAAGCTAAGCCAAGGTGGTGATGAACCCACCGTTGGTCTTGCTCAAGGGCTGGGGTCTTACGACCAGCTCCTTGGTTTAAAATTATTGCGTGAAGTGTGTGTGATTCATTTTATTTAACAAAAATGAAACAGACATAAATGACTTTCCTTATGCAATGCAGGATTAAATGAAAACAATTAAAGAAACAGAAACAGAAATAGAAAATTTAACAGAGATTATGAAAATCCCTACCTCTTCTCTGCCTGGACCGGTTGCTTCTGAATTTCTGCTCTGAAAATCTATAGGCAGGAATTCGTCCCTCTGTCAGACGAATTTTAGAACAGAATTCGTCCCTACCAGAGACGAATTTGAATTCGTCTCAGGGTCGACGAATTGCAGTAAAGAATTCATAACAGTCAGAGACGAATTGCAGTCTGCAACAAAAAAATGTACCTATCAAGCACAAACACAAAAATTTAATCAGTTTCTGTGATTTAAAAAAAAATAGGGAACAGGGTCCCACCGTGATCGCCACTGAAAGCACGAGATTTCGGGCAAAGGAAACACTAATTGCGATGCATTCAAAATCAAATACGCTTAAGTCCTAGAAATGTAAATTGCATGAAATGAAAGAGACGCATTAAAATGAGATACAAGCAAATGGAGAAAACACAGCCCTTTCATTAAACTTTCTTGATCTCTGTTACAAAGACGCCTCCTCCCCTTTCAGGGGCTAGGAGCGTTAAAAGAATTTGACTACAATCGAGACTTAAGGTTCCTCTTTCCGCGTGCCCACACTTGAAATGGACGGGCCAAGATGATGCCGCCGCTGACGTCGATGAGTCTTTGACCTCTGCTGCTCCTCCTGTGAACAAAGAAACAACGAAGATGTCAGTAGCACCTGCTGCACATAAGAAGTGTTTGTTCTCTAAAATCGCCAAAAGATGCATGCAAACATTTGTCTGAAACAGTGAGTAAAATGACTCTAAATGACCTGAAAACCTGACAGAGGATAGAAAACATCACCAGAAGGCCACTGCCACTGAGACAGTCGGCCAATCTGCCTTCAACTAGAATTCGTCCCTGGGCAGGATGAATTCTGACTGCAATTCGTCCCTGGGTGGGACGAATTCTTCTGTGTTGGAAAAGCCGACCTGATGCTGCTCCAATGTCGAATCCCGGGACCTACAAAACGCCTGCAAACAGGGGGGTTATGTAATTGGGGCCATTTTGGGACGACCCAGATGGTCGGATTCTCCCAATTTGGCCTCTATCCTCGGGAATTCGATATCGCCACCTGCAAGTTAGTGAAACAACAAAGCGACACAAAGCATGATAAAATCTGATCAGAATGTTATGAAATTGAAGCTATGAATTCACCAAACAGAATAACACAAAATGCAACATGAACAAGTAATCTAGAATGCTTCAGAATAAAACTTAGAAAGTGCGGGGGTGCCCAAGTGGGCCTCCCACCGTTGGTACTTGATTTTGGAGCCAATCCACTAGGGATGGGCCCAAAACTTCTTAGGATTGGGGGGTCGGCAAATTGGTTGATTCAGGTGTCCATATGTTGGATTTGGGTCAGATTCAAGCTTCCAAAAGCCACCCAACAACCTCCCTTGCAAAAGAGATTGGTGGATGTGAGAAGGTGAATCAAAGGGGATGCAAGTGGGTGTTCAACTCGGCAGCACTTCGTTGCTTGAAATCTCCTTCAATCTCTCTATTTTGGGTGAGAAAAGTCTCACCTTTTATAGACCCATGGGGTCTCTTTTGAGAGGGAAGCATAAGTGCCATGTGTTGGTCATAGGTGCCATGTGGCAGTCTTGTCTTCCCATGAGGGAGGAGAGTCCTCCATGACTTGGGCTCTCATAACTGCCCTTGTGACAGTCCTCTAACGGCCTATCTGTCCACCCACACACGCGTGCGAAGCAGGAGTCATCAACTGACTGTCCTGGGCTGCCACTTGGCGCCATTCTTCTTTTTGCCCGTTAAACTTGGAATTCGTCCCTACCAGAGACGAATTCAGAATCTGTCTCTGGGTGAGACAGATTCCATTTTGAATTCGTCTCTGGGTGAGACAGATTCTGAGCAAAGTGCCTGAATGTGCCAAATTGCCTCTTGACCTTACAAAATTGCTGTGAAAGTGGTTAAGACCACTGTTTAACCTCTGAGGGCTGCCCTGGGGGCTGTGTTTGTCAAAGCGATCAGTGTTTGCAGTCACATAATCGGATTGGTGCTGTTTTGGTGTCTACAAAATAAAGTACAAAAATAAAATGCAAGAAAATAAGCACACGGAACTGAATTAACACAAATTAGTAAATCTAATATACTAAAAGCAAATAATAAAACTAAAATAAAATAGGGGAGGACTATTGTAGGGAGTGGGCCCAAGCTCCTGCAGATAGTCCACCCAACTAGCTACGTATAGCTTGCTTAAATAAGAGTATTTTCACTCTTAATAAATTAGATAGAGAAAGAAATGAAATGGTTTCTATGTAAATTAATCATTCTTTCTTTTAGGGAAGACCTGTGCATTTATACAATGCACAACCTTCCTCTATTACAATTTTAGGAAATCCTATTTCAGACTTGTAGTTATATTGGATATATAGTAAACATTATAGCCAATCAATTATAATAGTAATGCAATAATAATTACAATCACACACTAATTTTACCCACTTATAGGATAAATCAGGCATGTTCTATTTTATCAGAACATAATATGTTTGATATTATAATCAAGCTGACAATAATAATTTTTTGTGCATGGTTGTCCATCTTAGTTGCTAATGAGAAATGGGTTATTTTTTTGGTTCATCACTTTTTTTAGTTACCCATATCGATCACTAGAATATTATTGTTTCTATTTATCCATGATTGTGAGAAAATAATGCTCACCTTACAAATTTAACCACCCAATCAAAAAATAGTAAAGATAATTTATTCTATTTTAATAATACTGCATGATTAAAATATTCCTCCTTTGTCTTCACATGCAAAAACCTCCTTAGCTCCTTGGTCATCCGATCAAATATGGTTTGGTTGTATTAAGCATCTCCAATATATGGCAGTAAGGCACTTACTTCCTCATCAAGGTGCCTACCTATTAACTGGGTTAGAGTAAGGTGCATCCAATGTATGGGAGTAAGGTTCTATTAAGGCACATCCAATGTATGGGAGTAAGGCACCAGTAAGGCACCTATAAGGCACCTACAATGTATGGGATTAAGGAACCAGTAAGGAACCTCCAATGTATAGGAGTAAGGTGCTAGTAAGATACCTCCAATGTATGGGAGTAAGGCACCAGTAAGGTGGCTCCAATACATGGGAGTAAGGCACGAGTAAGGTTCCTCCTTGAGTAAGGTTCCTACTTGAGTAAGGTACCTTCTTGAGTAAGGCACTTGCTTGAGAGTAAAGTTCCTACTTGAGTAAGGTGTCTTCTTGAGTAAGGCACTTGCTTGAAGAGTAAGGTACCAACTTGAAAAGTAAGACGTCCACCTAAAGAGTAAGGTGCCTTACCAATATACCTTAGACTCATTGAAGTAGAAGTATGCTAGGTCCAAGTGGGATGTAGACTAAAAAATACCATATTAGTAGAAAAACCTGTATTTATACACAGTTTCCACTAAAAACACTAGTCAAGCATAATACTGGATTTTCTATCAATTACATGCATAAGATATATAAAAATATATCTCACATGCTAATTAAAATAGTATTGATGCCCCTTAAAAGCATCAATATAATGAGCATTTTTGGTGTTCATAAGGAGGCCCTTTGAATCATTTGGTTTTATTATTAGTAACTGTAGTTTAGAAATAGAACTCGTTGTATGGATTGTATAATCCCTTTGTGAGTAATAGTGATAGGATTTTAGTGCATGTTGGAATATGTGGTATGTTAAGATCATATAGGATTGACTAATATTTGGATTTTATTATATACTTTACCTATCAAAAGCATATTTACCATCTTGGAGACAGTGACAAACTGTTGTGGTCACTTCATAATAACTATAGTCACTTCATAATAACTTATAGTCACATGAGTTTTGAAAGAATCCAGGATGCTTGCCAGTTACATATCAATCTATTGGAAAGTGAGTTGTTATTTCGGAGGGTGCAGAGTGCAATGTTAAAATTCTATATAAAGGAAATATTTCATTTTGTTTTCATTATGAGAAAGAACCTTTATTGGAAAGGAAAAAGGCATGTGGAAGGCCTTAGATTTTATGTATGCATTTAAACTCTATTTGAGATCAATAAAGAAAGAATGTTAAGAGGTTGGGCTTCCCCATAGGGGTTTCTCCCAAGGTAATTATGTTGTTGAGTGGACTGTTGTGGTCTTTCTTTATGGTAGTTGTTGTTTAATTATAGATATTAAAGGAATCTCTTATGGTTGAGTTATTTCAATTATAGTTGAGTAAATTATTATATGTATATTTTTATTTTGGATAATCTTAACAAATATACTATGAGAAAGCATAAGATGCTTATAAGCATCGAATGCTTTACCTTGCTACTAAATGAGGAATGGATATACTTGAGTCTTGGTAAAAGTGTACAAATATTGGACATGTTAGTGTTTCATTAATGACCTTCAATAAACAAGTATTCCATTTGGTATTTTATTTGTTTGGTTTTATGCTTGACAATAAATAAAAAGGCTTGATCAAAACAACTTGATAATTCACAAATGTAATAAAATTTATTGTGCTCTTTTGTTATACAACTTCAAACATAAGGAATTTTATGGGTTTAGAAATTAGATAACTCAAAGGAAAATAGGAATGAGGTATAACAATGGAACAAATAGCTTATCATTTAGATGAGAATGATAGTCGATTTTGATATGCTCTTGGAACCAACATTGAAAGACTTATGTGGTGTGAAAAGGAATGCATGGTTATTTCAATAGGATGAAAGAAGGTGAGCTAGCTAATTAAGATAATAATGAGAAGGATAAATTTATAATTATTTTCTAAACCTAGTACTCTTGCATAGATTTATGTATACAAGAAGTGGAGATGGGTGCACATAAAAGGGAAAAAGTTAAAAAAATTTAAGAGCTGTAAAAATTGGGTTATGATATTTGGTATCAGAGCTTTAGGTTCATAGGGATACTAGTTTCCTTGGACAATAATAATTAGGATGTGATAGGATGCACACCATGAAAATACTATACCTCTAATAATAGTGTATCTATTAAAAATCTGACCTTGAATGTCTACCTAGGTTTATAGTTGCCACTAGGAGAAAAAAATCAAGGATGAAATTGTGAACTAATTCCTACTCTCTCCTATGTGTGGCTAAGGACAATTCCACCCAAGATAACGAGAGGGAGTGTTACCCCATCAATAGGGAAGATGCAAAAAAATCATGTAGAGGTTTGGATAGAAAATATAGGTACAAATAATCCTAATAATGAGAAGGAGGATCTTACTGCAATAGTTACTTTATTATGAGAGAATATGGAAACATAGAAACAACTATTGGAGGCTATAGTGAATCAAGATTCACAAGCTAGAAATCCTAGAGTAGAATGAGTGAATGCGACCCGATCAGAGACATTATAGGCCAAAATTTGACTTGAGGTAGAATTGGGAAAGGACATGAAACACCTAAAATCCTCCAAAGTTCAATGGAGAGGAAGATGGTGATAAATCCAAAGCTTGGTTAAAGGAGATAGAGACTTTTTGTAACATGAAGAACAATTCCATTGACACCTGAATGTCCTATTCCACTCTACATGTATAGGTTATTGGATTGGATTGGTGGGAAACATTTTGAAAAGAAAAAGGAATTGCAGTGGTAGTTGATTTGAAATGGGAAAAATTTGTAGTAGCTTTTAAATAAATATTCCTTATCAAACATTTTTATACAAATAAATTTGAGGAATTCATAAAAATTAGATAAGGGACTAGGAATGTGGATGTATATTATCATATTTTTGCTAAGCTACTAAAGTATGTGCCCATGTATAATGAGAATATGAAGGTACACAAGTTTATACTAGAAGTAGATCCTAGAGTGGGGCATGAAGTAAACAAGCTGAAACCTAAACTCTTCAAAAGGCTTATGATCTAGCTAGGAAAGCTAAAATTTATATCAAGCCCCAATTTGACTATGAATGGGTATTTGAGCAAGATAGAGAGGCGATGAGAAAAATAAATAGTGTAAGATGCATGAAATTGGAAAGTGAACACGTAAACAAGTGTTTCCCTAGATAAATAGAAAGAATAACAGGTGTGGGTATTTTTTGCATATACCCAAATCTAGCTATTAGCGGCCATTTATTAGGAATATTTCCTTTTAATAATACCATAGATCACCCTAAATGTTGTCAAAAATCCTATAGGCACTACCAAGAGTAAAGCAAAAATGCAAAGAGATGGCAAGAAGGTTTTCCCGCAAGGCAACTATAAAGCACCTATGTTGGATCAAAGTCTAGGATGAAGGCAAATATTTACCTTATTGTAAGAACTGAAAGCTCAATGCTTCTCACTATGGCACCGAAGAATTGCTAAAATTTTAGTAAGGCATGGAGCTACCATAGTTATGGTACTGGATGAAGTGTTTAGAGAATGTTGCCGAGGGTGGCACTGATTTCTTTTCCTTCGATCGAAATATGATGATAGAAAAATGAAGAGGTTCAAATTTTGTTAAGTCTAGATATTATTAGATGTTTTACCCCTGAGTAGGGCTTGAATTGATCCTAGAAATATGACCTCACCAAAGAGTTCAAATTTACCAAGTCTAAGAGATATTGGAAGTTTTATTCTTCATCGAGACTCAGGAAAAGCATAGAGAATCCAACCCGAATAGAGATTTAATGTCATTTGGAAGAATTACACTTGATCAGAGCCCAATAATATCCCAAATGGTTGAGGCTACATCATGAGTTTGAAACCCACCAAGGCAAAGGTAATAAATTTTGATTATCATTTTGTGTTACCTAAAGTTTGACATGAGGTCTTAGGGAGTTAAAAGGGTTTGTTAAAAGGATTTTTATTTGATTATTATTTTTGGTAAATTGGAGGAATAAGGGGTTAGATTTATGTTTGAATAAAGTGTTTGTGTCATATTTATTTTTTTAAGTTTTAAAATGATAAACGAAACTTTGTGCATTGATTTATTTTGAAAATAAAAGTGCATTGAATATTATTTTAATTGGGAGATTATAAGGTGTAAGTGGTGAATTATTGTTTGTAACTGTTGATGAATATTTTCTTAAATATGGAGTGATAAGGTGTATGTGTTTCTTCATATTTATATTGTATTTTTTAAGGATTTTATCATCTTATAACTTCTTTGAGATTAGAAAATAATTGTTTGTGGTTTTGGAAGATTTATGAGATTCCTTCATCATCAAGAAAAGAGTATGAGCACATTCTTCCATAGTTAAGTTGATTGATTGATTTGTTCAAACCTTGAGTTAAGGTTTGGGAAAGATATAGTAGAGTTGATTGATTGATTTGTTCAAACCTTGAGTTAAGGTTTGGGGAAGATCCAACAGAGTTGATTTGATATTGAGTCAAGATTTGAGTTAAGGCTTAAGTACAGAGATTGAGGATTGATTTGTGCTAGATCGAGGGACTATGTTTAGTACAGATTCAAGGATAGAGTGTGGTGCAGATTTAAGGATAGATTTGTGCCAGAATAGAGACAAATATTGAAGATAAATTTATGCTAGATCGATATACTATGTTTAGTATAGATTTGAGATAGAACTAAGTGCAATATTTTGAGGTAATAGAGTATAGAGGATGACAGTATCTAGTGGATTGAGATCCATTAGCAAAGGTAGTGAAGATAGGTATTCTGAGTGAGGACGAGAGTCTTCAGTGGATAGAGATCCAATAGCCAGTGTAGTAGAGGCAATAGTTCTTCTAGAAGATCACTAGCTAAAGCAAGAGGAGAAAGGAGTTCTCATTTTAATAGAGATACATGAAATTGATTAATGGGATTGGTATATCCTTTGGACAGAGGTCCATAAATATTGTAATAGGGAAAGGATTTCCAAGAGATTGATTGAGAAAATTTTAGTGAAATATTTTCACCTTGGAGTAGCCCACATTGGGTGAACCACATAAATTATGGTGTCTCTATTGTGTGTGGTGATTTGTGCATTGATTTTATTATTGTTATTGATATTGATATATGTACATTGTATAATATTGATTGGTAAATAAAAATTAAAAAGTGGTATTATACTATTCACCCCCTCTCTCAGTATAAGTTTGTGTTCTTCAATAGCCTCCATGCACATTTTCTAGGATGCCAAAAAATTTCATTATGATACCTAGTCTATTGTATTCGTATTTTGAGCTAAAATTTTTGATAAATGACATCCAAACACTTTTTTTTGCTAATTACTAAAAACATTAACTCTTGGAACACCACTTCTATTTTTAGTAAGTCAGTGAAAGTGGTTCAAATCATGCATAAATGTTTGGAAGAACTAGAGGACAACAAAAGGAGTTAGAACAAAGTAACTATATGGAGAAAATGATTCTCACACTTAGTAACCTACAAATTAAAATAAACAATTTTAGAAATGAATTTAAACAAATGAAGGATCAAGTGACACTTATAAGAAATGACAAGCTTAGATCTAAATTAAAATTTAAAGAAATATTTATAGAGATTGAAGACCTATTAATGGAAGACCCAAATGTGTTCAAGCATATTAACACTAAAAAATTAGTTAGTAGTTTAGGCAATAAATATAAGAGAATCGATAAGAAGAAAGAATGCTATCATTATCATTTTGATATTCACACCCCGTTTACTATACCTAAATTAGACTTTTCTAAGTTCAATGAAAAGGACACTAATGGCTGGTTATGTCGAGTATATTAATTCTTCAAAATTCATAATGTACCTAAATATTTTTGGGTCACCATGGCATATTTCAAATTTGAATTTGTACCCTTACAATGGTATTAATGGTTAGAATATTTTGAGTCCCATTTACAAACTGATTTTGGTCCTAGTAAGTATGAGGACTTTATGAGAGACTTGAGAAAATTAAAATAAAACACTACTATCTATGAATATCAAACCAAATTTAATAAATAGGTTAGTAAGAGAAAGGGGATGAATTAAGGATTTTTTCAATGTTTTTTTATTAACGGATTAAAAAATCATATCAAGGTTGAGGTAAAAATATTCAAACCACAATATATGATTTAATCCATATGACTAGCAAGATTAATAGAATAAATTTTTTTAGCTCAAATGGGACCATCTAAATTTCCATAAGCCAAACCCACATTTCCTTCATTGAATACTAGCAATAAGTCTACCCCTTTCAAATGTTTGACTATGGAGGAAATGGATGCCAATAAAGCATAAGGCTTATGTTATAATTGTGATGAGAAGTATTTTCAAGGCATAAATTCACCCAAAAGAAATTATTTTTTGTGGATGTAGAGGAATAAAAAAGAGTTAAACAACTTGATAAAGATGTATAACCATCAAAGGAACCTAGGGATGAGGGTGAAATACAAGAAACATAGCCAAAAATATCTGTCCATGAATTTGCAAGAATTTATATCCCTTATATGATGGAAGTAGTAGGATTCTTCAAAGCATAACATATTACAATTCCCATTTATTTAGGTAGTACACATAATTTTATTGATCCTTGATTAGCCAAGCAAGCAAACTGTTACATACATGCTTGCAATACCATTGAATTTATAGTGGTAAATGGTGAAAAATTATCTTATAAAGGTAAATGCTGCAATTTTAAGTTGAATATAAGGGAATATGAAGTTAAAACTAATATGTTTTCTCTTCAACTAGGATCATGTGATGTTGAACTAGGAGCATAATGGCTAGGTACTTTAGGAATAATAGCCTAGAACTTTATAAAATTGTGTATCCAATTCTCATAGAATGGTTAGTCCTAAACTCATTGTGGTTTTCTAGTAGGATATCCATAGATTATTAGCACAATCCATATGAAAAAGCTAAAAAAAAAAATCATATAGTGTAGTAGCTCAAATATCTATAATTCAATTACAACCTTTAGAAGAAGACAAGCCCCTAGATGATTTGCAACTCATTTTGACTAAGCATGACATAATTTTATTGGAACAAATAGAATTAACTCCATGTCATTCCCATGATCATGCAATACCATTTGTACTAGGTAGCTTTCCACATTTAAATATTATTGGTAGCCCTATGACTTTAAGTCAAAAATTGAGAAATCTATACAAGAATTGCTACAAGAAGGGGTAATTCAACCTAGTAATAGTCCTTATTATTCTGTAGTACTATTGGTTAGAAAGGAATATGGGTCATTGTGATTGTGTATATATTTTTATAAACACAATAAGCTCACAATTAAGGATAAATTTCCTATTCTAGTGATCAATGAATTGTTGGATGGACTACATGGTGCAAGGTTTTATCCAAGGTGGATCTTCACTCAGGCTATCATCAAATAAGAATCAAGGAGGAAGATGTTCCCAAAATAATATTTTGAACTCATGATGGCCATTATGAATTCTTGGTCATGTCATTTAGCCTAACTAATACACCATCCATATTTTAAAACCTCATGAATAATGTCTTCTACCCATTCCTTCATAAATTTATTCTAGTTCTCTTGGATGATATTCTAACATACAATATCTCTTGGGAGGAGCATATCATACATTTGGATCAGACTTTATAACTTTTGTCTAAGAATAATTTTTTTTCCAAGAGGTCTAAGTGTTTTTTGGATGATATAGGAGTATTTGGGTCACATTGTCACCAATTATGGAGTTAATATTGACAAAGCATCACACCCTCAAGGAACTATGAGGATTTTTTGGAACTCATAGGGTATTATAGTAAATTTGTACAAAACTATGGCAAGATAGCAACTCCTTTAACATTGATGTTGAAAAAGTATTCTTTGATATGGTCAAATCAAACAAATAATGATTTCAATGAATTAAGTAAGCCATGAAAACCACCCTAGTTTTAACAATACCTATGGTTTCTAAACCCTTTGTGTTTGAATATTATGCTTCAATAAATGATATATAGGTTGTGTTGATGCAAGAGGGAAGACCGTTGACCTTTACTAGTAAAGCACTCTTAGGCAAAAATTTTGGCAAATCTACTTATACTAAGAATATTCTAGCTATTTTGTGTAATGTTAATAACTGGAGGCCATATCTCATTTGGAATGGTATTTAATAAGAATAGACCACCAAAGTCTCAAGTACTCCCTAGAAGAATGAGTCACCACATTTGAACAACAAAAGTGGGTTTCTAAATTGATGGGATATGATTATGAAATCATATATAAAAAAGGAAAGGAGAACATAATGTTGATGCACTCTCCTATTATTTTGGGATCAAATAATGTTAAATTTTATCTCTTATACCATACCTCAATGGATTAATTCTCTCAAATAGATCGTATTCACTGGCTAAGGGTTACAAAAATTCATCACAAAACTTTAAAGATATCCTAACTCATTATTGGGATACACTTGGGATGGAAATGACGTGAGATATCATGACTGATGTGTTTTTCTCCAAAATTCACAAATGTAGGAATTCATATTTTAAAAATGCATAACTCACCATTAGTGAGATATTCTAGGTTCCTAAAGGCTATGAAAGGACTAAGTGTAATTTTATTTGTAATGGAATGAAGGATATTGAATTTTTTTTGGCTGAATATGACATGTGCCAAAGAATGAAAAGAGAAATGATGTGTTCCCATAAAACCCTTCAGTCCTTGCCAATTCCAAAAAAAATTATTGATAACTATTTCCATGGGTTTTATTGAAGGGTTACCCATGTAAGGAGGAAAATTAGTTATTTTGATGGTAGTTGATTGTCTCACAAAGTAAGCTCATTTTTTCTCCCTATCCCATAACTACACACCTTGGTAGTAGCCCAAATTCTTTTAGGTTACATATTTCACCTTCGTGGCATGACCACATCTATTGTGTCAAATAGATATCCTACCTTTACTAGTCATTTTTGGAAGGAACTATTTATGTTACAAGTAACTCAATTCAAAATAAGTTCACCCTATCATTCATATATGGATGTCCAAATAAAAATGGTTAACAAATTCTTGGATATATACCTTTTTTTCTTTGTCTTTGAACATCGTACATAGTAGACTAAGTTTCTTCCCTTGACCAAATGGTGGTTTAATACTTAATATCACACACAACAAAGGTTACATCATTTGAAGTAGTATATGGTTATCCTCCATCAACACCCTCCTCCTACATTCTAGGAATATTTAAGGTTCATTGTGTTGACACTACAGTTAGACATCATGCCTTAGTCCTTTGAGAACATAAGATAAATATTGAATTATCCCAAAATTTTATGCATTAATAAGTTGATCAAAATTATTTTGAGAATAGCTTTGAAGTAGGAGATATGGATTTTCTTGACTTATAACTCTATAAAAAGTCGTCACCCCAACTTTGTAGATGTTAAAAAATAGATACCAAATACTATGGACCCAACAATGTATTACAATGCATTGGTTCAACAACCTACAAATTGATCCTTTTGTCTATGTCAAAGTTCCATACACTCGTTTATGTATCTTCTCTCAAGAAGGTTGTGGGCAATCAAGTACAGGTTCAATCCACATTACAATAAATGGATGAAGATGGTTATATTTTTCTTAAGCTTGACAAATTATTTTATTGGATATCATGAACCCTTTGGAACCATATCATCACTAAGGTTCTTATTCAATGATATGGAATACAATGTGAATATGCCCCTTGGGAGTCTTACCACTAGCTACAACAATAATTTCCTCATCTATAGCTTTGAGGATACAAATTTTTGAAGGGAAAGGGCATGTTAGGACCCCATTCTAACATTATTATGTAATGACCCCTTTTCATTGTGGATATCCCATTATAATGATATTTTATAATGATTTGTAATGGTATATGGAAATTGAGGTAGCTAGACAAGTGGGGCCATTTAATGTAACCATTGTAAAGAACACAATTGTTTGTTTAATAGAATATTCTAGCTTGAGTAGTAGTTTACATATAAGCCAAATCTTGAGCATCAGTTAGTGTTACATAAAATTTATTATTAAAAGACTAGGATGTTTAAGAAAATGTATCTTTTGTGTATTAAATGAAATTATCGGAGAGGTTTACCCGTCAAAGAGATCCATGATTCTATGTTGTTATTTTTTATATTAATATATTTCTACATATACATTTCCTATAGAAATACTTTAATTTTTCATAAACAAATTATTTTCTTTCAATATTTATGAGAATGTGTTTGTTTTAATTAGAAAATTCCTAACATCCTACTGTAGTTAAGCTTTTGTAAGTATATTTTGTTTTTTTGATATGAACTCCATGTTATTTGGTAACTCTAAATTAAAATCAATCCCCACTAAGATACAAACTACTCTTTTATGGATATCATTAGTGTTTTCCATGTCTACACCAAGTAAAACTCTTAGGGAGTTCTAAATCTCACGTAGAATATTTTCATTCTTAAATTCAAGGGGTGAAGGAGATAGCCTAACCTAGATAGGTTGGGTATTATTTTTCTTAGAGCATGTATCAAACCCAAGAGCCCATATTTTTAGATTTGAAATTTTGAGTCCCCAACTTCATCCTCCATTTTTTTTATGATTGTAGCATCTTCTACCTTTTGGAAGATAAAAATAATCTAAACTTTTGTCATCACATAACATATAAAAGTATAGACCATAACCTCAAACTAGGTAATCTTTATCCATTCCATAGAGTCTTCAATTCCATGGAGTGGCCCATAAATATTCCTACAAAATCCTTACCCTTTAGTAATAAAACTTGTTGTAGCATTAGATTCTCACTTACAACAATTCACACTAGCACTTAACTTATCTAGTATTTTTACCTTATCTTCCATTTTTTGATCAGTTTGTTTATCTTTCAATTTGGCTGGACTACCCTTTAGTGTTTGCTTTGGTTCATTTGTAAATACTTTATTTCCTCATTTCCCTCAATTTATTCCCTAGAGTTAGAGTTTCAAATTGATTGGGCCTTTAGAATGGGTATAATTCAAGTCCTCCACGTACCTTATCCCTCTGATACCCCAAGTCAAAAATTTATTCCTTAGAGAAAAAATTGAGGCCTTTTTATATTCCTTAGGTTATTTACTATAGGCCACTAGAACTTATTTATTCAACATCGACTCAACCATCCTACAACTATTAGTGATTAGTGGGTCAAGTCTACATTGATTGAGAGTTCCTATTGAATTGTTTTTAGAAAATTTCATCATGCCCTATCCATATTGACCTTATTGATGAAATTTAATGATGAGAGACTCATTTTCTTGAGTGTAAGCAATTATTATTTTCTTCCAAATCCTCATGGTCATCCTCCACTATGCTTCTACATTGATGATGGTGCCATCCAAAATGTTTTTAGTAGCTCCACCAATACCATGTTTTCATTTGGAATATCATTCCTTGGACTCCCCTATTTCCTCTTAATCATCAAAAAATTCATTTGAATCTACAATCACATTATGTTTTTGGAGATTCTATCCTCCACTAAAATCCTAGCTCATAGTTATTGTAGTCAATATGTGTTCTACAATGTGACATAAACATGAGTTGCAACTCATGTGATCATGTTTCTAGAGGTTTTATTCTCCATGGTGACCCTATTTCATAGATGCCACAACCCATGTTACCATGATTTTAGAGCTTCTACTTTTTACTACAACCTTAGCTTATATATGTCACAACCTGATTTGTCATGTTTTCAAATATTCTATTCTCCACTAAAACACTAGTTTATTGATGATGTAGCCCATATGTGTTGTATGATATAATATATAGATGCATCGTAGTCTATGGCATTTTATTTTTAGATATTTTTTTCTCCACTACAACCCATGCTCTTAAATGTTGTAGTGTAAGCCACTATATTTCTAAAGATTTTATTCTACACCACAACACTAGCATGTATATATCATAGCCTATGTGTGTTCTATGATATAACACAAAGATGATCCACAAGTTATACTATCAAAGTTCTTAAGCTTCTATTATCCACTATAACCTTATCTTATAGATTTTATAGCCCAATAATATTCTATGATATAATACAATGATGAGTTGTATCCCATGACATAATATTTCTAGATATTCTATTCTTCACTACAATCATATCTCATAGATGCCAAAACCCGTGTTACCATAATTTTAGAGATCTTATTTTCCATTGCAACCCCAACTCGTAGATGTCACAATCCATGTTGTCATGTTTTCAAAGCTTCTATTCTCCACCACAATACTAACTCATAAATATTGTATCTTACATGTATTCTATGATACAACATAGATATGATCTATAGTTTGTGATCTCATGTTTTCAAATCTTCTATTATCCATAACAACCCTAGCTCATAGATGCCATAGCCCATGACACTATGTTTTTAGAAATTTTATTCTCCATCATAACCTTAGCTCATAGATGCTACAACTCATATGTCTTGTACAATATAACATAGAAATGAGTTGCATTCCTCGTCATCATGTTTTTGAAGCTTATACTATCCATTGTAACCATATATTGCTAATATCACATCTTGTGCATGTTCTATAACATAACAAACTTATGAGGCATAGATCATGCCACTGTATTATTAGAGCTTCTATTATTCACTACAACCCTAGCTCATAGATTCCACAATCTATGTTGCTATGATTTTAGAGCTTCTATTTGTCACTGCAACCCTAGCTTGTAGATGTCATGACATGTACGTGTTCTATGATACAATGTAGAAGTGATTTGTAGTTTGTTCCACCATGTTTTTAGAGCTTCTATTCTCAACTACAACCCTAGTTCACAAATGTCACAACCCATGACAATGTATATCCAAAGCTTCTACTCTCCACCACAAACATAGCTCACATTTGTCATAGCCTTAAAAAAAGTCTAATATATGAGTGGTTTATGCTTAACCTAAAATGAAATATCTTGATCTCACTATAAATGACATGGTAATACATAGAAGTCCATTAATATCATATGTAAAGTTGAATAATTTAAATATAATAAATTTAAATATTTATCTTTTTTATTTAAAATGTGTGTGTATATATTTCTTATTTAAACTAATAAAACTTGTTAAAAATATTTTTAAATTTTAAAATAAAATCTCATACATATATAAGTAACACTAATATTTATATATGTGTGTGTGTGTGTAATAAATAATAATTTTATTAGGTGAATAAGAATGACTTTAATAATTTTTCAGATTGAGGAATTATTATTCCATACAAATAAATGTCTTACAAATATTTTTTATTATAACTATTATATTCATAATTTTTTATGAAATAAATTTAATTATGATCAAAATCACATTCGATGGCCATGTTCAAGCCCCTTGTTTAGCACCTCATATCCTAGAGTAGGTAATAAAGTGTAGTGAGTTACCACAACTAGATATTGCAACGATATTGATAGTGCATAACCAAGAGCAATTGATAATAAAGGATGTCATAGTGAGTGTGATAGAAAAGAATAGAGAAAATCCAAATCTAGGAAAAATTCAGGTGGATAAGAGATCAAAGAATATGAACTCTCAAGGAGTGGGTAGAACATTAAATAAGGAATTGACAATAGTTCAAATAGATAAATTTATCACAAGGCGATTGGAGAGGCTAATAGAGTCTTACTACTCTAAAGGTAGCCAATGATTGTACAATCATGGAATATTAGGGTTGTAAATAGTAGCACCCATCAATTTGTTATTTGAAGACTTTTATAAAAAAGTAAAACAAATTTTTGGTTTATCCAAGAGGTAAAAATGTTGTTGGATCTTATGTGTCAAAAAATAAATAGACTTTGGAGGGATGCTAGTTATATGGAATTGGCTAGTAAAGGAGCCTTAAGGGGGATACTTACCTTGTGGAACTCTCCTGAATCAACAACAACAGAATATATAGAGTTTGGTATCTTCACATCACATTTTAGGAACAATATGAAACTAAGTAGGTTTTAGTCATAAATTTTTATGGGGCTCAAAACCTATAGGTCAGATTCATCAATAAAAATTGGTGCATAATGTAAGATTCTCGATGCTAGAGATTTTCATGCTAAATTATCATAAAAAAAATAAGAAGGGGGAAACCTAATTTTGGACCCAAGGGATTGACTTATGATTACCAAGGTCCATGCATTACACTTTGTGGATATAAACTTTTTCATCCTTTGATGGTGTTGGAGCAAAGTCATGAAAACTATGGCAATGTATGGTAAATAGGAAATTCAGGCTCATATAGGTATGATGAAGAAGGAAACCAAAGTAAAATAGGGGTAAGAGAGAGTTAGTTGGAAAACACCCCAAAAGATTGGATTAAAATTAATGTTGATGGAGCTATCAAAGGTAATCCATGTAGAGCTAGAATTGAAGTGGTTTGTAGGAATCATGTTGGGACAATGTTTTATTGAGAATTGTAGAGCTTGGGTAGGGCTACAAACAATTATCTAAATATATTAGCTATCAAAGTTGCTTCTATATTGGTAGTAAGACAAAGTTATATGAGGATAATCATAGAATTCGATTCTCAAATCTTTGTAGGATCTCTGAATTGCATGAGAAACTTTGCTTTAGAGATTTGAAAGTTGAAGAAGACATAATCATAGAATTAAATTCTCAAACCTTTCTAGGATATCTGGATTAATGAGAAACTTTGCTTTGGAGACATGGATGTTGAAGATTCTTGTCACCAAAATTAAGGAATTATGGAAGGAATTAGATGGTCTGATTTTAATTTATGTGGAATCCAATCTTTAGCTAATTTGGACAATCATTGCAAATATATAATTAAGAGATTTGGCTCCAATGCATATCTCATTTTATTATTGTAAATAAACAGATGTTCTTGTTGTTATGTCCCCAAGAGAAATCGCATCTCAACTTATAAATAATATTGTTTTAATATATTTTTTCGAATTTATTATATATTTAATATAACCAAACGAAACTACTATTCTTAATAAATAGGATTTTTAAACCTAATTTTTAAAACTTAGTTTTATTTTGATTGTAATGAATAAATATTTAAACTTCCACTAACCTTGTGAAAATCATAAACCTATAAATCCACTTAAAATAATCACTTTAATATTTTTAACATCTATCCTAATAACACCTATCACATCAACGGATTTAAAGATTATTAATATTTTTAAAATAACAGACAAAAAGGATAACGTAGATGCAAACTATTTAAATATTTATTATTTAATTTTATTTATCATTTTATATAGAGAAATATACGTCCATCAAGTGGATTTTCTAAATACGATGATATGCGTAGCCCTTTAAGATAAATCTTGTCCGTGTTTGTTATCGCAAATTACCTATAACATATTTTATGATAGAATTTTTATTCATTTTAATATTTCTTTTTAAAAATTATTTTAAAAAATTGATATAGAATTAAAATCAAAGTAATAATTTAAATAGGAAATAATGTTTTGTTAACTTTTTCATCCAGAAGCGAATCTTCATCCTCACCATCAATAACAAGGCTTGAAAGTTTTTAGTGCATAAAATATTTTCAAATGCATAATGTTCCACTATTCTCCACTCTTCATCACGTGGGATGTCTACCGAAGAATAGACTTGTCGTAGTAATTCCAATAAGTGGTTTACCCTTGTACGACCCCACTCTTCATCACGTGGGATGTCTGCCGAAGAATAGACTTGTCGTAGTAATGCCAATAAGTGTTTAATCCTTGTACGACCCCATTCATCTGCCACCGTATTCATGAACACATTGCAGGATGTAATAAAGAGCTCCACTACACACAAGGGAATCTTATTTCATACGTGATAAGGGAATCCATTAATATTAAGTTTGGGTATGCGGATTGATGTTTTTGATTTTAATTGATTAATATAATAATATAAATTTAATAATATGTTTGATAATTAAAATTTTGTTTCAATAGAAAGTTATAAGAAGATTCTCAGAAGATTCTCAAATGGCCTTCTATTTCATCCCATTAAGGTTATTTGCCCCCTCCATAAACATGACTTCGTTGTTTCTTTTAGCCGTCATGGCTAATGGATTTGATTGAGTTGATTATTTTTGCTTTGAGTGAGGCTTTAAATACACGAAAGGCAAATTATATTTTGATTTAGTATACACATATTTAGATTATTTTTATATTAACAATAGTTAAGACTTTAAAATTTTATAGAAACTAATAATATAAATATGTTTTAGTATTTTATTAGGGCAATCCTCCAAGGGAGGTCCCACGAATCTCCACCCTAGCAAAAAGCTGAATTGGGTATCCAAAATTCAATTGATAATGTTGGTGCGGGCAGGGTTGGGTGCGACCCCGGTGACTTTGACGATGTAGAACCCCTTGTTTGTGGTCTCTTAGACCAAGGCGGCCCCATAAGGGGTTTTTCGCTATATATATAAAAAAAAAAAAATTATAGAAACTAATAATATAAATATGTTTTAGTATTTTATTAGGGAAAACAGATTTTATAAATTTGATATCAACTTAGTGATCATCTATAAAGAATAACATCAATTTTAGGTGTATATATATATATAGATATAGATATAATCAATTCCTTTAAATTATGTTCTCATGATTTAATAATCGGAAAAATAATATGGAAAAACACGTATGTTTACTCTACAAGAAAGGTGAAGTTTAGGATGAGGAACATGTGATAGTATCTTGCATATGAACATCTAAGAATAAAGCACTTGTTGGAACAAGATGATTTTAGAATCTTATACAAGTTATTAAATTTACCATCTACAAGAGTGGGTAGATATCTTAAGGAGGTTTTTACCATCACATAATGAACATAGACAAGGTTTTAGTAGATTAATATAGATATTTAAAGTGAATTATAGTTGAGCTTCAAGCAAAAAGAAAATTTTATTTATATAATCTACTTTCTCTTCTCTTTTTTATCCCAATAGATCTTATTAGGTTTTTCATGGATGGAATTTTAAATAAATCATTTCATACATAAATATTTTAAATTTACTTTACTTTAATTATATGAAAACATATAACAAAATACTTTTAAAATGATTAATAAAATTAAAATTAAAATTATATAGTTATATATTTGTGAAAGCACGAGAATACGAAAACAAAAAGGAAATGCCACGATGCAATGTAAATGAAACTAAACTTAACGCTAAATCCTATGAACTGAAATGCATGAAAGGGAAGAAACACAAACACATTGAAAGAAGGTATAAAAGCGAATATGGAGTACAACCCTTTTTATTAATATGCTTTAAAACCCAGTTACAATCTGTCTCCTCCATTTTTAGGGGCTAGGAGAGTTAAATATGTTCTTGTCACATCAACGGATGATATTCCTTCTTCCGCGTGCCCACATGTAGAATGGGCGGACCAAACGTCGTCGCCGCTTGCGTTGGTGAGTCTTGACTCTTTGCTGCTCCTCTAATGTCGAGATCCTGCGTTCAAGGAAATATAAAACAATTAGTAGAACCTATAGATAAAGTGAAACATGCAATCCCCAAGCCTACGATTAGTGCATGCGAAAAATAAATAAAATGATAACTAAATTTCATTAGAATGATCTAAAATTTTAATAGAAGCATGAGGACATTACCAGGAGGGCACTGCAAATGGAACAGTCAAAAAATTCACCACGGATTTCTAATCACCCCAGGGTGGGACGATTAGACCTGCAACAAAATGTTAAAAAACATAGTCCCAAATGTCACATCCGAGAAGCTCCAAATCACCTGCAAAGTTGGGGGTTAAGTAAAATGGGCAATTTTGGGATGACCCAGATGGTAGAATTTTGCCAATTCAACCTCTATCACCAGGAATTTGATGATGCTACCTGCATGTTAGTGAAAGCAAGAAATAACAAGAACATGATAAAAACAACTCAAAATGATGTGAAATTTGAATGAAAACCTATCTAAGCAACATAGAATCATATGCAAAAATAACAGAAAGAAAATTTGCTACAAATTTCTAATCGTCCCAGGGCGGGACGATTAGGACTATAGCAGTGCAGGGGGGCACCCGGGGGTAGGAAGCCCATCGTTTGGAGCCCGATTTTGGCACCAATCCACTTGGGATGGGTCCAAAACCTCTTGTGGGGTGTTGTCAGAAAATTTGGTAGGATGTTATGGCCAAATTTTGGGTCTTGGTTTCGTATTTGCACTTCCAATAATCACCCAATGACCTCCCTTCCAAAAGAGATCAAGGATGTGAAAGGCACAAATAAAAAATGTGTGAGGATGTAAAATGGTAGAACTTCATTGCTCAAAATTCTCCTTCTCTCTATATTTTAGGGTGAGAATACTCACCATTTTATAGACCCGACGGTCTCTTTGGATGAGAATGCAGAGGCACCACTTGGCAATCATGCCTTCCCATGGGGAGAAGATTCCTCCCTGATTAGGGGTTCCATGACTGCCCTCATAACTGCCTCTAGCACTCAAAAATTCTCACTCACACTCCCATGCAATGAAGAAAGAGTTAAGTGGCGGATCCGAGCTGCCATTTGTCAAGATTTGACTTTTTGCCCATCAAACCTGCTATTCGCCCCACCTTGGAGCGAATACTGCTAATCGTCCTTTGGTGGAACGAAAACCAGTTTGTAATCATTCTTGGGTGGAACAAGTAGAGAGTAGAGTGCCTGAAAGGTGCCAAATTGACCTTTGACCTTCCAAAAATGTTGTGTGAGTGGTTAGGACCATTGTTTAACCTCTGGGGGCTGCCCTGGGGGCTGTGTGTGTCAATGCGATCAGTTTTTGTAGTCACATAATCTGATTGGTGCTATTTTGGTGTCTACAATTTGTTAAAAACTAATTGAATCTTATAAAGCATTAAAAACATTGATAAAATATTATCCATTAATATATCTTATAAAATTGAAAACTCCCTAGGATGGTATTTGAAAATATTAAAATATGGTAAAATTGTTTCTTCTTCCTTATTATTTAATATAACACTTGATGAAGGCAAGATTTGCATGCACCTTTAATAGATGTATATATTTAAAACATAGCAATATCCTTTATTGTTATTGTGTCAATCTACTAGCAATGATTTTGTATTTATCTAAATATGAATAAGGAAAAGAAGCAAACATAATAATTTTGTGTGTTTGATTTATATACATGTATATGCATATATTCAAATATTTGATTCATTGTTAGGAATCTACCATTGATAAAAATCAAAAGTGGGGGTAAAAGTGTCTAGTAAAAATATGACAATACATAGTTAGACAAATTTGTATGGAATATTCCAACTAAAGGTCTAAAAAATATATAAACATTATTGTAGAATATTTCCTCCCACACAAATGTAAATATTACTAAATACCTCCTCTCCTTGGAGAAAATTTCTTCAATCCACTATATTTTCTATTTCCACTGTGACCAAAAATCACTAACCAACCATATGGCATGTTTGCTTAGATATCAACATGAAAATCCCAAATATATTCTCAACACATGCTTTGAGTTCATGGAAAATATTTTCTAGGTAATTATCCATCATCTTGCATACATTTATTATGGAATACAAGTGTTCAAAAGTATTGTTTTCTTTACTATATCTAGAAAATATAGAATAATCATTTTTAATATCCACCCCATAGACTTATGTAGAAATCAAGTGTATCATCAGAAAATCATGAATGATGCTCATCCATCTATAGAGCAATCTACTTCTCTAGATATAACTTATAGGTCTCAGTGGAATTTCAAAAATCATAGATCTATGGAGGCAATAGAAAAAACCATAAGCATGTTAATATTATCACTAGGCAAGAACCCAAAAATATTCTTGATCAAAATTTTATACTTATAAACATTTGAGACAACAATTGTTTTCAAGCTAGGTGATTACTCGTCAAAGATATTTCCTAGTATAATACAACAAGGACAACCTAGGTCCATAGTGAACTTGATAAAAGATATCATAATTTTGAGATCCTCCACTATGATAGAAGGCTCGTATAGGTGTGAAGTATTGTTACAATACTCAAAAATCTCTACAACACTTGTTTGAGCTAGTTTCTAATCCAATAGGGATGGTTTCTCATTGCATACTTCATTTCCAAGTATAGCACCACCACATTGGTGATGATGATCTCAAAGTTGATATCATAACATAACACATTTACTTACTAAAATGTATTTATGTTATTCAACATATTTTTTAGTAATCTAATTAATAGTTGATCTATGTTCACCTCTATAATCAACCTTGGCAATATTTAAAGTGAATTATAGTTGAGATTCAAGAAAAAAGAAAATTTTATTTATATAATCTACTTTCTCTTCTCCTTTTTATCCCAATAGATCTTATTAGGTTTTTCATGGATGGAATTTTAAATAAATCATTTCATACATAAATATTTTAAATTTACTTTACTTTAATTATATGAAAACATATAACAAAATACTTTTAAAATGATTAATAAAATTTAAATTAAAATTATATAGTTATATATTTGTGAAAGCACGAGAATACGAAAACAAAAAGGAAATGCCATGATGCGATGTAAATGAAACTAAACTTAACGCTAAATCCTATGAACTGAAATGCATGAAAGGGAAGAAACACAAACACATTGAAAGAAGGTATAAAAGCGAATATGGAGTACAACCCTTTTTATTAATATGCTTTAAAACCCAGTTACAATCTGTATCCTCCATTTTTAGGGGCTAGGAGAGTTAAATATGTTCTTGTCACATCAACAGATGGTATTCCTTCTTCCGTGTGCCCACATGTAGAATGGGCGGACCAAACGTCGTCGTCGCTTGCGTTGGTGAGTCTTGACTCTTTGCTGCTCCTATAATGTCGAGATCCTACGTTCAAGGAAATATAAAACAATTAGTAGAACCTATAGATAAAGTGAAACATGCAATCCCCAAGCCTACGATTAGTGCATGCGAAAAATAAATAAAATGATAACTAAATTTCATTAGAATGATCTAAAATTTTAATAGAAGCATGAGGACATTACCAGGAGGGCACTGCAAATGGAACAATCAGAAAATTCACCACGGATTTCTAATCACCCCGGGGTGGGACGATTAGACCTGCAACAAAATGTTAAAAAGCATAGTCCCAAATGTCACATCCAGGAAGCTCCAAATCACCTGCAAAGTTGGGGGTTAAGTAAAATGGGCAATTTTGGGATGACCCAGATGGTAGAATTTTTCCAATTCAACCTCTATCACCAGGAATTTGATGATGCTACCTGCATGTTAGTGAAAGCAAGAAATAACAAGAACATGATAAAAACAACTCAAAATGATGTGAAATTTGAATGAAAACCTATCTAAGCAACATAGAATAATATGCAAAAATAACAGAAAGAAAATTTGCTACAAATTTCTAATCGTCCTAGGGCGGGACGATTAGGACTGTAGCAGTGCAGGGGGGCACCCGGGGGTAGGATTCCCATCGTTTGGAGCCCGATTTTGGCACCAATCCACTTGGGATGGGTCCAAAAACTCTTGTGGGGTGTTGTCAACAAATTTTGTAGGATGTTATGGCCAAATTTTGGGTCTTGGTTTCATATTTGCACTTCCAATAATCACCCAATGACCTCCCTTCCAAAAGAGATCAAGGATGTGAAAGGCACAAATCAAAAATGTGTGAGGATGTAAAATGGTAGAACTTCATTGCTCAAAATTCTCCTTCTCTCTATATTTTAGGGTGAGAATACTCACCATTTTATAGACCCGACGGTCTCTTTGGATGAGCATGCAGAGGTGCCACTTGGCAATCATGCCTTCCCAAGGGGGAGAAGATTCCTCCCTGATTAGGGGTTCCATGACTGCCCCCGTAACTGCCTCTAGCACTCAAAAATTCTCACTCACACTCCCATGCAATGAAGAAAGAGTTAAGTGGCGGATCTAAGCTGCCATTTGTCAAGATTTGACTTTTTTCCCATCAAACCTGCTATTCGCCCCACCTTGGAGCGAATACTGCTAATCGTCCTTTGGTGGAACGAATACCAGTTTGTAATCATCCTTGGGTGGAACAAGTAGAGAGTAGAGTGCCTGAAAGGTGCCAAATTGACCTTTGACCTTCCAAAAATGTTGTGTGAGTGGTTAGGACCACTGTTTAACCTCTCGGGGGCTGCCCCGGGGTCTGTGTGTGTCAATGCGATCGGTTTTGCGATCACATAATCTGATTGGTGCTATTTTGGTGTCTACAATTTGTTAAAAACTAATTGAATCTTATAAAGCATTAAAAACATTGATAAAATATTATCCATTAATATATCTTATAAAATTGAAAACTCCCTAGGATGGTATTTGAAAATATTAAAATATGGTAAAATTGTTTCTTCTTCCTTATTATTTAATATAACACTTGATGAAGGCAAGATTTGCATGCACCTTTAATAGATGTATATATTTAAAACATAGCAATATCCTTTATTGTTATTGTGTCAATCTACTAGCAATGATTTTGTATTTATCTAAATATGAATAAGGAAAAGAAGCAAACATAATAATTTTGTGTGTTTGATTTATATACATGTATATGCATATATTCAAATATTTGATTCATTGTTAGGAATCTACCATTGATAAAAATCAAAAGTGGGGGTAAAAGTGTCTAGTAAAAATATGACAATACATAGTTAGACAAATTTGTATGGAATATTCCAACTAAAGGTCTAAAAAATATATAAACATTATTGTAGAATATTTCCTCCCACACAAATGTAAATATTACTAAATACCTCCTCTCCTTGGAGAAAATTTCTTCAATCCACTATATTTTCTATTTCCACTGCGACCAAAAATCACTAACCAACCATATGGCATGTTTTCTTAGATATCAACATGAAAATCCAAAAAATATTCTCAACACATGCTTTGAGTTCATGGAAAATATTTTCTAGGTAATTATCCATCATCCTGCATACATTTATTATGGAATACAAGTGTTCAAAAATATTGTTTTCTTTACTATATCTAGAAAATATAGAATAATCATTTTTAATATCCACCCCATAGACTTATGTAGAAATCAAGTGTATCATCAGAAAATCATGAATGATGCTCATCCATCTATAGAGAAATCTACTTCTCTAGATATAACTTATAGGTCTCAGTGGAATTTCAAAAATCATAGATCTATGGAGGCAATAGAAAAAACCATAAGCATGTTAATATTATCACTAGGCAAGAACCCCAAAAGATTCTTGATCAAAATTTTATACTTATAAACATTTGAGACAACAATTGTTTTCAAGCTAGGTGATTACTCGTCAAAGAGATTTCCTAGTATAATACAACAAGGACAACCTAGGTCCATAGTGAACTTGATAAAATATATCATAATTTTGAGATCCTCCACTATGATAGAAGGCTCGTATAGGTGTGAAGTATTGTTACAATACTCAAAAATCTCTACAACACTTGTTTGAGCTAGTTTCTAATCCAATAGGGATGGTTTCTCATTGCATACTTCATTTCCAAGTATAGCACCACCACATTGGTGATGATGATCTCAAAGTTGATATCATAACATAACACATTTACTTACTAAAATGTATTTATGTTATTCAACATATTTTTTAGTAATCTAATTAATAGTTGATCTATGTTCACCTCTATAATCAACCTTGGCAATATTTAAAGTGAATTATAGTTGAGCTTCAAGAAAAAAAAAAAAATTATTTATATAATCTACTTTCTCTTCTATTTTTTATCCCAATAGATCTTATTAGGTTTTTCATGGATGGAATTTTAAATAAATCATTTCATACATAAATATTTTAAATTTACTTTACTTTAATTATATGAAAACATATAACAAAATACTTTTAAAATGATTAATAAAATTTAAATTAAAATTATATAGTTATATATTTGTGAAAGCACGAGAATACGAAAACAAAAAGGAAATGCCATGATGCGATGTAAATGAAACTAAACTTAACGCTAAATCCTATGAACTGAAATGCATGAAAGGGAAGAAACACAACACATTGAAAGAAGGTATAAAAGCGAATATGGAGTACAACCCTTTTTATTAATATGCTTTAAAACCCAGTTACAATCTGTATCCTCCATTTTTAGGGGCTAGGAGAGTTAAATATGTTCTTGTCACATCAACGGATGGTATTCCTTCTTCCGTGTGCCCACATGTACAATGGGCGGACCAAACGTCGTCGTCGCTTGCGTTGGTGAGTCTTGACTCTTTGCTGCTCCTCTAATGTCGAGATCCTATGTTCAAGGAAATATAAAACAATTAGTAGAACCTATAGATAAAGTGAAACATGCAATCCCCAAGCCTACGATTAGTGCATGCGAAAAATAAATAAAATGATAACTAAATTTCATTAGAATGATCTAAAATTTTAATAGAAGCATGAGGACATTATCAGGAGGGCACTGCAAATGGAACAGTCAAAAAATTCACCACGGATTTCTAATCACCCCAGGGTGGGACGATTAGACCTGCAACAAAATGTTAAAAAACATAGTCCCAAATGTCACATCCGGGAAGCTCCAAATCACCTGCAAAGTTGGGGGTTAAGTAAAATGGGAAATTTTGGGATGACCCAGATGGTAGAATTTTTCCAATTCAACCTCTATCACCAGGAATTTGATGATGCTACCTGCATGTTAGTGAAAGCAAGAAATAACAAGAACATGATAAAAACAACTCAAAATGATGTGAAATTTGAATGAAAACCTATCTAAGCAACATAGAATCATATGAAAAAATAACAGAAAGAAAATTTGCTACAAATTTCTAATCGTCCCGCCCCAACATAGAATCATATGAAAAAATAACAGAAAGAAAATTTGCTACAAATTTCTAATCGTCCCAGGGCGGGACGATTAGGATTGTAGCAGTGCAGGGGGGCACCCGGGGGTAGGATGCCCATCGTTTGGAGCCCGATTTTGGCACCAATCCACTTGGGATGGGTACAAAACCTCTTGTGGTGTGTTGTCAGCAAATTTGGTAGGATGCTATGGCCAAATTTTGGGTCTTGGTTTCATATTTGCACTTCCAATAATCACCCAATGACCTCCCTTCCAAAAGAGATCAAGAATGTGAAAGGCACAAATCAAAAATGTGTGAGGATGTAAAATGGTAGAACTTCATTGCTCAAAATTCTCCTTCTCTCTATATTTTAGGGTGAGAATACTCACCATTTTATAGACCCGACGGTCTCTTTGGATGAGCATTCAGAGGTGCCACTTGGCAATCATGCCTTCCCAGGGGGAGAAGATTCCTCCCTGATTAGGGGTTCCATGACTGCCCCCGTAACTGCCTCTAGCACTCAAAAATTCTCACTCACACTCCCATGCAATGAAGAAAGAGTTAAGTGGCGGATCTGAGCTGCCATTTGTCAAGATTTGACTTTTTGCCCATCAAACCTGCTATTCGCCCCACCTTGGAGCGAATACTGCTAATCGTCCTTTGGTGGAACGAATACCAGTTTGTAATCATCCTTGGGTGGAACAAGTAGAGAGTAGAGTGCCTGAAAGGTGCCAAATTGACCTTTGACCTTCCAAAAATGTTGTGTGAGTGGTTAGGACCACTGTTTAACCTCTGGGGGCTGCCCTGGGGGCCGTGTGTGTCAATGCGATCGGTTTTTGTAGTCACATAATCTGATTGGTGCTATTTTGGTGTCTACAATTTGTTAAAAACTAATTGAATCTTATAAAGCATTAAAAACATTGATAAAATATTATCCATTAATATATCTTATAAAATTGAAAACTCCCTAGGATGGTATTTGAAAATATTAAAATATGGTAAAATTGTTTCTTCTTCCTTATTATTTAATATAACACTTGATGAAGGCAAGATTTGCATGCACCTTTAATAGATGTATATATTTAAAACATAGCAATATCCTTTATTGTTATTGTGTCAATCTACTAGCAATGATTTTGTATTTATCTAAATATGAATAAGGAAAAGAAGCAAACATAATAATTTTGTGTGTTTGATTTATATACATGTATATGCATATATTCAAATATTTGATTCATTGTTAGGAATCTACCATTGATAAAAATCAAAAGTGGGGGTAAAAGTGTCTAGTAAAAATATGACAATACATAGTTAGACAAATTTGTATGGAATATTCCAACTAAAGGTCTAAAAAATATATGAACATTATTGTAGAATATTTCCTCCCACACAAATGTAAATATTACTAAATACCTCCTCTCCTTGGAGAAAATTTCTTCAATCCACTATATTTTCTATTTCCACTGCGACCAAAAATCACTAACCAACCATATGGCATGTTTTCTTAGATATCAACATGAAAATCCAAAAAATATTCTCAACACATGCTTTGAGTTCATGGAAAATATTTTCTAGGTAATTATCCATCATCCTGCATACATTTATTATGGAATACAAGTGTTCAAAAGTATTGTTTTCTTTACTATATCTAGAAAATATAGAATAATCATTTTTAATATCCACCCCATAGACTTATGTAGAAATCAAGTGTATCATCAGAAAATCATGAATGATGCTCATCCATCTATAGAGCAATCTACTTCTCTAGATATAACTTATAGGTCTCAGTGGAATTTCAAAAATCATAGATCTATGGAGGCAATAGAAAAAACCATAAGCATGTTAATATTATCACTAGGCAAGAACCCCAAAAGATTCTTGATCAAAATTTTATACTTATAAACATTTGAGACAACAATTGTTTTCAAGCTAGGTGATTACTCGTCAAAGATATTTCCTAGTATAATACAACAAGGACAACCTAGGTCCATAGTGAACTTGATAAAATATATCATAATTTTGAGATCCTCCACTATGATAGAAGGCTCGTATAGGTGTGAAGTATTGTTACAATACTCAAAAATCTCTACAACACTTGTTTGAGCTAGTTTCTAATCCAATAGGGATGGTTTCTCATTGCATACTTCATTTCCAAGTATAGCACCACCACATTGGTGATGATGATCTCAAAGTTGATATCATAACATAACACATTTACTTACTAAAATGTATTTATGTTATTCAACATATTTTTTAGTAATCTAATTAATAGTTGATCTATGTTCACCTCTATAATCAACCTTGGCAATATTGGCAATGGAATCCACATTTTCCACATAAAATGAGCATTAGGAGATAAGTAGACATCAATCGTGAATATGTTGGTGCAAAATGATGGTAACAATGAGCATAGATTCTTAGTCCCATGTTACTATGTGGAGTTATTATACTCTAGTTTTTCTACATTTGTTCTTTTGATCTCATTAATTGAAATTTTATGTAAGAAATTTTCCTCTTAGTGAAAATGCTATGTAAATATATTTCTTGTCATGATGTTAAAATTTAGATATCTTTGTAATGGATTCTAGACTTTCTAATGGAAAATTTAGGATACCAAGGCCTTAGATTAAGTAATTGAGTATTTTGTAATCACATGCAAATATATGACTTAGGATAGTTTATATTTATCTGTCAACAAAAACATATGTTATAATATTAGTTTAAGGGTGTCAACAAAAGAATGTGTCATAAGGAAATTTGGCTAATGTGTATACTTGTTCTTAGTTATTATTATTTTTTAGCTTATGAAATAAGTTTAGACCAAAATTTTATGGGAACATTGATTAATCTAGTCTATTTTTGTACTAAATTAAGATCTTAATTCAATTAAAATTAACTATACATTTTGAAGAATTATTTTTATAAGCATTAAAATGCATTGTATTTTTGTTATACATTAAGGAATTCTCATTTATTTTGCTTTAGAATTTATTGTACTCTTATGTCTTAATTTTTATTTTTATAGGTTGGTATGGGAACTCAAGATTTCTCACTAAGATAATTTATATTTTACATTCAATTGGATTATTGATTTACATTGAATTCATACTTGTAGATCTAACATACACATATCAAATGATATTTGAATTCATATTTATAGAGTGCTTTTGATCGAGTTTTAGAAATTGAGATTTTATTTTGAGTACTATATTTACCATGGAATTCACTTCAAATTGAGTGTAAAGTGCATTAGTTGATATGGGTTTGGTAAAAAATTAAATACGAGGAGAACTAAAAATCTTAAAGGAATGGTTTCTAAATATGTATGTGTAGAGTGTCATATTACCATTGGTTCAATGTTAATATTTAATAAATTTGTAATTATTTTAATTAATACATTGCAACCTTATAAATATTAATATTGACTATCCTAACCCCTTTGACCATCCTAATAACCCTCATACACCTAACCCTTGGTACTAGGGAGACCATCCCTCTATCCTAACCCATGGTCCATCTCAACATAGTTAGCATTAATTCCCCTTATTTCCTCCATCTCCATGCTTTATTAATAGGTTTGGGTGAGGATTCTCTCCTCCCATAATCATTAATGAGTCATTTAATTTCCATATCCATGCTTCATTAATATATTTCAGTGAGGATTATCTCCACCCATGATCATTAACAAGCCATGTCATTTTCATCTCCATGCTTCATTAATGTAATTGGATAAGAATTCTCTCCACCTATGATCATTAATTAAGCATTCCATTCCCATTCCTCATGCTCATTAATGACACATATCATATGGGTGAGGATTATTTCCACCCATGGCACATTAATGAAGTGTGTCGTAATCAAAATAAAGAGTATTGTACACTTGCCTCTCTAGCTAGTTAGGTAGAGGAATTCCATATTTCTCCTCTCTCTCACATGCATAATCTATCCACCATGTTGCATCATCCTCATCATTATCGTCACCCTTGGATAAAATTATAAATATATATTCATTTCATTTATATTTCAAAGAGGCATAGAATATTGTAGAAAAACCTATCATATTTTAGCTAGAACATGTGCTACAAAATAATTTATCATTACCCATAAACATCATGTGTTTCTCCATGTATGTGTGTATTTTTATGAAATTATGTGCATGTCATAGTTTCAATAGGTACCAAATTTGGAGGATAACATTCTAGAAGCATACAAAATATACCCTTTGAAAGAAATTTTTATATTAGCATCCTAGGCATGATCGTCAGGATGATCTTGCTTAGAAACCGCATCCAACAACCTACAAATTGATAGATCATCCAAAATTGTGAAAAAAAATGGTTTTATGTGATTTTATCTTATTTTGATGTTGTTTTCATGCATTTAATAGATGTTAGCTATTTGCACTTTCTTGCAAAATAGGTGCTATTAATTTATATATTGATTATATGTAGGTGTTGGAAGATCTACTTAATCTGGGGTGGTCCACATGCGCAAACCCATCCCTCATCAAGGTGGTAAAATAAGACTATATGCCAAACACTTTTATTGTTAAAAAAAAGGTCTTTGATTTTAGAAGATACTTATTGTAGCCCAAAAAGGGGTATTGAAAAATATTTAATTGTAACATCTTCATTGATTAATAAAATGACATATTTTCTTCGCTATAATAGGAGCTAAATGAGGAATATGGTAAAATAAGAGGGGTAATTCTATGTGATTGATTACATGCCTAATTTATTACATTTTTCCTTTATCGTGTATGTAAATTTTTTCACTTATTGAATGATGCAAACAACGAATATAAAGCATGTATACTTGAGGAATGAATAGATATCTCATGAAAGCATCCAATATTTTCCAAGTATTAGAAGAAATTCCATGCAAATCCTCAGTCCTGTGGTCATGACAATGAAAACTTTGGTTCGGTGTAAGGATTCTTCAAAAGCACGAGGTTTATGAGAAGGAGGAAATTGATTAGTAATTGAAAGTGTAAAATGATAAAAAAATTATAATAATCAAAATAGAACTATACAATGATAGTTTACCCTTAAAGGGTTGATCATTTTAGGTTGAAACATTAGAGGATCTAATGATATTACCTTCTATATGGAATTCATTAGTAAAACCTCAAAAATATACTAATTCCCATTCATTTCAAAAGAAAAAACCCTTTAGTTTATCTTGATTTTTTTTAATTTTAAATCCTTGTATTTGACATCCTAAATAAATATTACATGATAAAAATTATAGGCACTTAAAATAAATCAACTATTATTTTTTTTGATATCAAGCTATGATTTTCAATATTATAGTAGTTTTCACAAGCAATTATAATAAGAAGATATTAATTTTATGTATAGTTTGAATGATGACATGATACTTGGAAGGAAAATATTATAGATTTTATCACATATTGGAGGAACAAATATATTTAAAAAATATCCTAAATGAAGGATTAGAAGGATTTACCCTTTAGAGAAAAGAGAATTTAGTTTCCATGATATAGAAAGTTTAGATCCAAAAGGAAATTATGTATTACCAAATCCCACATGTGAAATTATAGTACAAATAATTGTTCAGATGGATATGCCTTCATCTTGGTTTCCTTCGAAATTCTTATGAATAATTTATTTATGGAGTATCATACCACATTTATAATCAAGATAACCATTTAATTTATGTAAACATATTATTTTTTAATCCAATACAATATGTTACTATCCAATTACACTATATTCATTTGGTGTTAGAATAAGTTTTTTTGGTCAATAATGTTTTCCATTTTGTATGGAACCCATACTGATATACTTCCACCTCTTCTTGTTGGATTACAATAATACAAATGCATAAAGATATCTAGTTTTTGAGCTAACACATTCCTTTTGACTAAAATATTCTAATTCTAGGATTTTTCTATTAAAAAAATATCATATCCAAATCTCTATAAATAGTTTTCAACAAGAGAGATATTGTTATAGACTTCTTAGTTATGAAACTTTTTTGTCATAAGGTTTTGAACATTGTTCAAACATATAGGATAAATCTTATAATTTAACATGTGATTTTATCACAACATCTATTTGATAATATTACATTCTAAACATTCTATGTTATATTCTAAATTCATAAATTATTATGATTTATCATGAAAATTTGAAAATATTACCTTTATACTATTCTAAAAATATAACCGTTAATGGATATATTGAAACAACCATGCTAAAATATAGTGATCATTATTTTATAGGGAAGGAGAATGAATTATACAATATAAAGTTCAATATGGATAGAACTTATATGAAATTCAACTATTATAAAAATAATTATAGAGTTTGTAGCATTTCCTATAGTGATAGAAAGGGCATGTGTGAGTGAATTTTTTGTGATATTGAATAGAAGCATTCAATATAAACTTTTTTTTCATCTCAAATTTATTAAATTATTTTTATGACATGCAAGTAGTAGATTGGAAGAGTTTTGTGTATTTTCTTAGAATGTTTTATTTTATGATTAGTTCATTAATACTTGAATTTAACATCTTATTTTGGATTTAAGATGAGTACTCTAGCCTAGGATCCCTCAAAGTCCCTCTAGCCCATTAAAATATGGAAATCTATGGTTATTTTCCTATAATTTTAAATTTTTGTATTGCAATATCTTTTCAAGTTGTACTCATTGATGAAATTCTATCTCTTATTTACTGTAGTTATCCTTTTTTCTCTTACTACATTCAAATTGATAGATTCAAACTAGATATCATTTAAAATTATTTTATATGAGGTCTTCTTTTTATGCAATATTAATGTAATTATAAAAATCCATGTTCTTTGGATTTCATAACTTGTTATTCATTTTTAGGTAGTAGAAAATATACTCTTATCTAATATATCATAACATTTTCTCTATTATACACTAATTTCATGTTTGACATAGGAAAATAGAATACATATGACCCTATTCACTTCATATTAAATGCAAAATAGATTTTGAATATATTTTTTCTCGAGGTTTTCTATGAGGGGTTTCTTATGTGCCCTCATCTAAATAAATAAGGGAAATCTCAAAAATATATATCCATGATTTATAAGAGATAACAATTACTTACACCTTTCTATATTGGGATAATGAATTCAACATTTTATCCAATACTTTTCAATTAATAATTTCAAAAATATTTTGAAATCCTCCCTTATTAAGTAAAAGTAATAAAATAATTCACATGCTCCTTGCCAAGAATTATATCTTTTAAAATGTTAATCTTGTTTCTATCATGTAGATAAAGTTTAATTAATTTTAATAAATTGTTAATATTAAGAGTTCATATTTTAACAACATTATTCTTTACAATTCTTAACTTTCTAAATGTGAAACTTGTTGGAAATATTGGTAAAAATCTATATTATCATAGTCTTCCATAGAAATTTGAATATGGTTTTACAACTATTCAAAATATGCATATTAACTTTTTTATTAGATAGAACTAAATTATGTCTGATTATGATTTTATTTTTTGATTTGATGGATGAAGGAGTTTTAAAAATGTCTCCAAAAATTGTTACAAAAATGGACTAGCCACCAAGACCAAACAAATTCTATAAGGTGAAAATAAACATATGCTGCAAATAAACCTACTATCATGAAACCAATCAACTCTAGGTTCCAAAAAAACTAAAAAATATAGAACTAAATACAACTAAAGCATAAAGAGAGCCTAAAATACCACACCATGCTAGAGAAGGAAAATAATATGATTATAAGCATATTAAATCCAACACAAAATAATATCGAGAGAGAAACTAAAAAGAAGAGGCCAATCCACTTGACAAAGAGAAGCCAGAGTCCCACCTAGGCTAGTCAATTCTTGGTATTGCTAGGACCTGTAACATTCTCCTCTTTGTGTTCATTCATCTTCCAAGCTTGCCACTCCATGAGAGAAAGGATATCCTCCACATAGGAAATTAAGGCCTACATTGAATCAATTAAGAATATTTGGAGCTTCAACAAAGTCCATTTTAGAGAGTTTGGGAGGAAACTCCATTTTTGTATTACAAGGAATTTGTGCCTTTATGCTACTTCCTACTCCAAATGTAATTTTAAATTTCTTGCGTGGTGGAATATATTCATCAAAGTTAAAAAAATTATTTTCATTAGAGCCTTCTCGAGATTTGCAACTTTGGAAACTAAACATTTAGACTTCTCGTTCCTTGTTTTCTACCTCTAGACCTTTTTAGAGGAGATTAAACCTCCCTAACTACAACCTTTAGAAGAGGAGTAACATCGATAGCATCCAGATATATAGAAATAGAGAAGTTAATATAATCGACAATACGAAGGGGCCATATTAAGGGAATTTAAAATGATTTCCCCATCTAGACCCCTAGACTTGACTACAAAATCAAAGATCATTTTTTCTATGCCTTGATGAATTGGGTCTACAACAACCCCTTTTTTCACCCTACTAATCGACCTAGCTAGATATTGGAACAAGAAGGAGGGGATATCCATTAACCTCTTATGAGAAAGGTGATTCAAGAACATAAAATGATAGCTTCGTAAAATTTCCTAGTTCCCATATAGGGTAAAGTATTGCATGATGATCAAGGCTACACAATACCATGGTGACTTCAGATATTTGCACATGAAACCATTTTGAATTTTCACTAATTATTCATATTATCCTAGAAATATCTAAGCTTCTTTCGCTAGGGAGTTCTTTTCATGATTGTGCACAAAACCATCAACCACCAGCCCAATCACCTCAGTAATGATAGGAATATTAATTTCAAATTTGACCTTGCCAATCCTAACCATCCCATTCCTCCATGAGTAGACCAACTATTTTGCCGTATCCCTATCATGGCTAGCAAATTTTAGGAGATATTAGAGAATATTATTTTTCTTTAAGATCTTTTGTACATCCTCCTCGATGATCAAGGAATTTGACTCCAATATCATAGTAGCCATTCTAAAAAAATACTCTTTTGTTAAGGTTAGAGTATATTACATAATTTGGGTCATGTAAATGTACCACCTTAGGTACATAGTTAGAGTAGGATATTACTTTAGGGGAAATTTAGCTAGTTACTTCAAGCAATGTAATAAATATACAAGTGGCAATGTACAAGTTGTAATGTGCAAGGTGTCCCCTTGTACAACTAGATAGAGTGTTGGCCAAGGAATCTATATTCCTATATAAAGAGCCTCATAGTGGTAGATCATATACCAAGTCCATATCAAGTTCTTATCAAGTACATTGTAGTAGATAGTAGTAGCACTCTTGTATGGAGTATAATGTAGCTCTTTAGTGCATATTAATGGAGTGACCATTTCCTCCATACTGCATTGTATTTTCATTATTTCTATTTATAGTATATTTAATTCATATTGCAAACAAATTTGCTTTCATATTTATTGCATATTATTAGGACCTACGTTAGATCTCTTCCATTGCATATATCCTCAAAAGCTAACCGTGGTTTCAAATACATGGTAAATTGAGATAGGAGGACCTACATCCATCATAGTTTCTCTTTGCACTTTTGTAAACCAGATTTGCTATTGTGCACTGCCACTTACAAAAGTTATCACAAGAGAATTCTAGTATGTCAAGAGGAATAGGGAGAGTCACAAGTGAGTACTGAAATAAATCTCAGATGCAAAAATTATGATATTATATTTGGCTAGAGTATTTCAATATAATTGCAAAAAAACTCGTGAAGACTAGGACTCAGCATTCAAGCCACTAGATTGCCAAATCAACTAGTAATGATTATTATATCCAAAATTACAAATTCTTTAATTTTAGTTTCTAAAAATTTGTTGTAGGAAAAGGAGATTCAACAAAAGGTTGGGAATATTCCTACAAAAGAGTTAGAAATAATATCTTCTTATAATCATTCTAGCACTTGCAGCAATAAGAAAGAAGCCTAAATATTTGAAAGACCTTGATAAAGGTCTCATTATAAGAGTTGCAATCCTACAAAGTGCAAAAGTGAATAAAAGACTATAGTAGCCTTATAAAAGACTAAAGGAAGAAAAGACTCCAAAAGTTGAGTCAAATAAGGATATAGGAAATTGGTGATCTTCATTCAATATCAATACCTATAGAGTGCAAAAGCAAAAAAGGCCATAGAAACCTTGATCAAGAAGAAGGTTGTAGCACCCTTAATTTTGAAAAATACTTTAGAAAAAAAATTTCTCATTCAAAATATAAATTCCTAATTTAGAAGAATAATCCAAAGAAGAGTTCCTAAAGAATACTTTAGAAAAAAATTCATGATTCGGAAGAATACTCAAAAAAAGAGTTCCCAAAGAATACTTTAGAGAAGATTTGTTGATTCAAAAGATATATTCCTGATTCAAAAAAAAACTTTAGAAAGGAGTTCCTGAAGAAGATTCCATAGAAGAGTCGAAGAAATAGGAGATTGGTGATCTCCTTTAATGATTAATTTTTTTCTTCAATAAGAAGTTGAAGAGATAAATAAAATATCTCATTGAAGAAATTATATTATTGGAAGAAATACAAGGACTATGAGAGTCTTGTATAAATCCAAAAGCAACAGAATCAAAGATCCAAGAAGATCTCATCACCAATACTTCTAGAAGGAGAAGGTTGAAGAAAAGATATCAGTTGGAAGATTGTAGAAGTTGCAAGATATAATACCTTGGATAGGTCTAGAGAAAAAAATAATGCTTGGAGAGCCTTGTTTCAGAGCTCATAGAAACATCATCAAAAATGTTCCTAGGACAACTCATTCGAGAAATCCACTACCAATGAGAAAGCACCTGATAGTGAAGGACTTGGGATAATTTTTACCATCCAAAAACAAGCCCAAGAGAATAAGAATTTGGCAAGGAGTGCCAAATCCTAGGAGAATAATCCAATGAAGATCTCAAGAATTTAGAGTCTTGAGAAGAAGATCCTGTTCGAAGTCAAAATTCAATAATAATTTTGAAGGAAGATTCATATAGAAGAAGCCTATCAAATTTAGGAGATTTGGAGATTTCCTCTCTCAAAAAGAAGGTATAGTTCAAACAAATAAGTTATTTGAATCTATATTAGAAAAACAAAGATAATTGGAAGGATCAATCCACCAAATCCAAGGTTCAATATAGAAAGTTCAAGGCTATAGTTTGGTGAAGCAGGAAGTTGTTATGAACAACCAAGAATGGAAATTCAACCACTACAAGGCAAAAACTTGGTGAATAAAAAATACCAAGGTCTACATCTACTTTAGAAGCCATCAAAGAGGTAAGCAACCTAGGTGCAATTAGGTTCATTGAATGAAATTCAAATTGGATTATTATCAAAATTTGTTAAGGCATCAAATTTAGATTACATGTTGGAGAAGGATAGATTGCATTATAGTATTCAAGTAAAAAAAGGAAAAAATAATTTTAAGGATTATTTGTACATTAAATAGGAGTTGGATATTTTTTAAAGAAATGAAATTATCATCTACCTATTTGCTATCTAGAAAGTAAGAAGACTATATGCTACAATATTGATTGTAGTGAAAAAAATTATAGAATATTCACTAATGGTAAAATACAAATTTCTCTTAAAAGTTACAAATATTATTAAGAGCATATAAAATTATTATGAGAGTTCATTTATGGGAGCAATAAGGATAGATTATTTTTACAATTAAAAATGCATTATTAATCCATTGGCACTATACTAGTTGATCTTTAACTAGTTACTCTCAAAAAGGGTTTGTTTGTGTTCATTGATTGTTAAAGATCAAGGATACAAAAACCAATAGATTATCAAAGTGTCTAGAGAAACTATTTGGTGCACAAAACCCATAGCATTTCATGGTCCAAATAAATCACAAAAATCAGATCGAATTCCTCCAAGGAGTGGAGAAGAAATCCACCATAAAAACAAGTAATAGAAGCTTCAAATCGAGAATTGGTGAATTTTAGATTCAAAGTGCACTAAAGGCTATTTAAATGAAAAATATTATAGAAATTACTGAAAGCATGAGATTGTGAAAGAAAAACAGTGATTAAGATATAATGAAAACAGAACTTCGAATCAACCAAACATAAAAGGGAAAAGCAGGAGCACGACCATTTTTATTAATATGATTCAAACTCTGTTACAATATGTCTCTTCAGTTACATATTTTCAATTACACCAGATGAACAATGATCTCCTTCTGCATGCCCACATTTGAAACATACGGGCTAAAATGTTTTTGCTGCTAGTTGTTGATGAATCTTTGCTCCTCCTGTTCTTCCTGCACTCAAAGAAACAGTAAACTGTTTAGTAGCACCTATGACTAAAGGATAAAGCGTTTAAAAGAAATACGTGCAAAGATTGATTGAAGACGTGAATAAAATAACTTGGGCTACCCAAGTAAACATCCGAAAATATAATGCATGATATCATTCAAGATACATGATTAAAGTCGCGATAGCTTGATAATAGATTCGATCAACTTATAACGTATAAAGGAATAGATTAAAACAAACTGCAGAGGCCGTAACATATAGCGAATACATGATAACAGAATAAATCAAAATACAATGAGCAAAAGACGTGAGGTGCCCAAGCGGGCTGCCCCGTTAGAACCTAGTTTTGACGCCAATCTACTTAAAGAAGGGCCCAAAATCTCTTGTGCTGAGTGATGTCGTCGAATTGATGTGTTACGATGGTCGAGTGTCGGGTTCACAGTTTGGCAGCACTTCGTTGCCTGGAAATGTCTACCTCCTTTCTACTTTTGCATTGCATTGAGCTAGTTTTTATAGAGGAATTTTGCCTCTGAACATTAATGTCAAACCCTAAGTCCGCCGCTGAGATTTGACCCTTGTCAGATGATTTATGAGACATGGCTCGCACTGACATCAGTAGTTATGAGGCATGGCCTCGGACCGGATTTGTTGCTAACACTGCTTGTCTCATTAATGCAGTTGGTGAAGTCCATCGTTTTTACAGACCCACGTGGTCTCTTTAAAAATGGGCACGCAGGGGTGCCACGTGGCGATCATTCCTTGGATGTGGCGGCCACGCCAAAGTCCGCCTTTGATTGGAGAGGTGTCTGCCTTTAAACGCAAAATGCCGAAGTGTCGCGATATCGCGACACTTCGGCCGAGGTTCCCCCTTGGGGCCTTAGGTGTCGCGATATCGCGACGCGCGATATCGCGACATCTAAGGCCGAGGCTTCCCTCGGGGCCTTAGGTGTCGCGATATCGCGACGCACGATATCGCGACGTCTAAGGCCGAGGCTTCCCTCGGGGCCTTAGGCGTCGCGATATCGCGACGCGCGATATCGCGACGTCTAAGGCCGAGGCTTCCCTCGGGGCCTTAGGTGTCGCGATATCGCGACGCGCGATATCGCGACGTCTAAGGCCGAGGCTTCCCTCGGGGCCTTAGGTGTCGCGATATCGCGACGTCGCGATTTCGCGACATCTAAGGCCAAGGTTCCCTTTTGATTAAGGCTTGTTTGCTCTTGAAGTTTTGCTTAAGGTTTGTTTGAACTTGAAGTTTTGCTTAAGGTTTGTTTGAACTTGAAGTTTTGCTTAAGGTTTGTTTGAACGAAGGCTTGTTAAAGCGACCAACTTTGCTCTGCCATTTTCCGACCTTCTAAACTGCTGTGTGAGTGGTTAGGACCACTGTTTGACCTCTGAGGGCTGCCCTAAAAGCTGTGTGTCAATGCGATCAGTGTTTGTAGTCACTTAATCGGATGGGTGCTGTTTTGGTGTCTACAGATGCCCCTTTTTGGGAAGTGTTGCGGGTGACGCAGTGCTGAGCAAAAATAGATAGCCAAAGCATTAATGATTAGGGTTTCTTGGTAACCTAACCAACTTTTGATGCCCCAAGCATGGAAAGGGCATGCATTCTTGAATCCTTGCTTCTGACGAACTAAGGAATTTGATTTCAAGTGTTAACCTATTTTTGTGAGGTGTGACTTGAGCTTGGACATTGATTAGTCATGATTAGGCAAAGGGCGTAACCTTTTGTCCACGGGGGGAACCTTGTGTTCATGATTCAAGAATGCCAAGTGTTTGATCAATTTAATGATTGCTTGTTTATTGCCCCAAGCGAGAGCGTGATTGTCTTTGTCAATGATTCTTTGAATGCATGTCATTGCCTTGATTGGGTGTGTGCTTGTTGATTGGTGACTAAGTGTGACTACCCCCTCAAGCGACGAATCGATGAGGGAATGACCTTCGTGAGAAAAGCGACGAGTCGCTTGACCCAAGATGACTTAGGTTAGGGTGCCTTTAGATGTTTTACCATTTAAGCACGTGCAATTTCCCGACATTTGGACCTGTTTTTGGTGGGTGTTAACCCTTTTGGTGATGCCATAATGGGGTGAAATCATCAACAACCCATCTTCCCGTGGAGCGGTCCGGCTAGGGGTAGCCTTCTAGGGGAAGTAGGAGAGTAACAAGTTGAACCCCGACATCGATTTTTTTTTATGCCAAGAAGTTAAGTGCAAGAGCACTTGTGTCTGGCAATGTTTATTGCAATGTTTTTGTGTTGCATTTTTATGATGTTTTTGTTGTTTTAATTTTCTTTCTTTGTGTATATGTCATGATATTATGCACAATGATTGATGTTGATGGATGCATGCTACTTTATATTGATGGATGCATATGTTGTAATGAATGCAAATGTATGTGATATGCAGAGATGAAATGGATGGATGGACTTTGTGATGTGTGGCTATGGCACCATAGACTGTTTAGAACTCCATTATTTTGTTTTGAGGCGATTGTTGTGATACATGACTTTGTATGTATACATGTGGTTTTTATTTTGTTTTTGTATTTTCTGATGGTTTTGTAAGGATGAAAAAGTAGCGCAGTCGGTTTAGAAATGTAGCTAAGGTTTTTTGAGACTCGGACGGTTTTAACTTATTAGCCATGACTGTATTGTATCTTACAAGACTTTTGAACAAGGTATGAATCGGACTTGTTTTTGACCAAGTTATTTCACATCCCTGTGTGTGCAATTGAGTTCATTTATGTGGTATTTGTCAGGATACCGCCAGTGCCAGATGGGCTTTCAACCGAACCTGTACTGAGGATCACCTAACTAGCTCCACTAACTCCTTTGTTGTATTTAGTTAGATTAATCTGCGGTGTTATCCAGGATACCATAAGCTAGCTCATCCTCATGCAAACATTGGTCTACACATACGCAAAGTGAATGTGACGGACATATCGTCATGCGGGTAGGATACCACCATTGCGAGATAGGCTATCAACCAAACCTGTAATGAGGATCACCTAGATGGTTTGTCGAATGCTGAGAATTCTAGGGATTCAAGTTCAGGATGTTTGTTGGCTGAATGATTTAGAGGGTTGCTCGTCTATATAGTGATGAAAATCACTGTTTATTTTCTATTAATTCTTTTTGAGCAAGGATTTTGAATAGTGGCGATGACCACTGTTATTTGATTTTTGTGTTTTGAGTATTGTGAATGGTTTTTATCCTTGTGGCCTTGGGGATGACTACCCATCCTGGTTAGGGGCGGATAGTACGAATCCTTACGACGTTGGGGACCAAGGGGATGATGGAGGTTATGGAGTAAGGGCATTGATCTGTTAGGCCTTGGGGATGACTACCCATCCTAGTTAGGGGCGGATAGTACGAATCCTTACAACTTGGAGACCAAAGGTGAATGGAAAGTGTTAGGATGATGATTTGTTGGAATTTTGTTTGTGAATGGTGTTGATCCCTTTAGGTTTTGGGGATGACTACCCATCCTTGGAGGGACGTGTAGTACAAATCCTTACAACTTTGGGAACCAACTATGATTGGGATTTGGTAGTGGTGAAAACCACTGTATATGGAGGTGAGTGGATAGGAAAGAGCTTGTCCTTTTGTCAATTCTCAGCATTCTAGAACCATTCGCATGGGGGGATGAGCAAGATAACCGTTTCGCTTATGGTGACCTGGATTACTGTGCAGGTTTCATCTTTCGTTCACACAACTTGGGAATTTTTATGTGTTTTAATTTGTGTTGGGATGTTACGTAACAAGGTGTATTTCAAGTATGACTCTACCTTCGTAAAATCTGTTTGACTTGATACATTACATGGCTAAAGAGCAAAATGATGACTGAATCACGAAAACCCTTGATACATTAAAAGACCACTGACGTTAGTATGGTAAAAGCAATGCATGGTGTTTTTGTTGTTTTTGTAAAATGGAACAGTGTGGAACAAGATGGACTAACAGAGCTATTACAGCCTATGGTGCCTTTGACCCGTACGACCACAAATATGCAATGTATGGGTGCAATGCTTTAATGCAGCTATGTATTTTTGTATTTTTGATGGATTGATTTTGGTGAATATGAAGATGAAGTGCGAGAAGAACTCTCTTATTGATGAATTTGAGTATGCCTAGAAATGAGATGCAAATTTTTTGTTGTTTTTGATGATTTTTGTTGTTTTTGAATTTTCTTGATTTTTGACCAAGCGATTGTGGAAATCCTTGGAGCATTTGAGGATTGACCAAGCGATTGCAAGAATCCTTGGAGCATTTTGGGATTGACCAAGCGATTGCAAGAATCCTTGGAGCATTTTGAGATTGACCAAGCGATTGCAAGAATCCTTGGAGCATTTTGGGATTTGGCTCTCTGGCTCTTCAGGGGGTAGAGGTACCCCTAGCTTGATGGTATTTGCACTCGGGATCTGGCTCCGGAGGGATTGACATGAATGGATCGGCCCTATGCATGGATAGGAGGACAGGGTCTACCCCGGCACTGATGTTGCTATGAGGTCTCCGGGTTGAAATTGATCTTTGTGTGCCCAAAGTGTCGGATGTAATGCTTGGTCCCACTGCGGTGGGTTAACGCGCCACTCATGCCCTAGTATTATGTTTATCTGTTGACATGCTTCATCGATATTTATAGGATGTCGATGTTGTCGCATGTGATTGTTGTGGGCTGTCTCTGTTTCATCCTCACTTTCGACCAGTGAGTACAGCTCATCATACTCTGGAGATTATGAGACATGGAGGACTGCATCCTCAGGTAGACCTACGGTTAAAGGTTGATCCTCTTCGAAAAGAGCCTCATGTAAGTTGGGCCTTGGGAGCTCCAAAATCTTGGTCTCTACCGACTCTAAGTGCTCTAGCACTTTGCATGTATCGGGAGATTTGAGCTCCTCCTCTTTGATTGGTTCTTGTTGAGGAACTTGGGGCTTATGGAGGGGTGGCCAGATGGCACCCCCCATGCCTTGGTAGGGCAGTTCATCCCGCTCTTCTTCTCGCTCAGATTCCTTAGAAGCTTCTTGATGAATTTCTAAGGGTGGCTCATAAACCTGGGTGGATGTCTGAGGAAGGCACCCGTCATTGGTTATAGGAGCGGCCTCCCGCTCATGTCCTTCAGAATCGGGAGTAGCCTCCTGCTCCTGTCTAGGAGGTGTTGGGGGTAGCATTTGATGAGGTCGTGATGACCTGTCTCACCCCCATGGGTTGTGCCCCTCAAAATGTTTTGTCTTATGCGTGTGAGGGGTTGGAGTCTTCTCCTGCATAGTGTGTTGGAACAACTCATCCTTCTGGTGTTGAAGGTGCTCTTTATTTAGAAGATACCATTGCTCTAACTGTTGTCGTTCTAGCTCAAGTTGCGTGAGTTGCATCCGGTGTGCGAAATGCTTGACAGATTCTAAGATAGTTGGTCTCACCGCCTCATGTTTAGAAGGCCTAGATGCCTCTCCTAGATATCTATCTTGGTCATAGGGATCCAAGATATCTATAGGCAGCCTCCCTCTGTTGGGGGTAGCAGCATTTATCCGAGGCTCTGGCCTCAGTGGGTGACCATGATATCTAGCAGGTGCGGAGGCGTATTGCTCCCGCGATGTATATTGTTTTTGAGGAAGGTAAGGGTTTTCCTCGTGCTCTCTTTCATAAGTGAAAAGGGGACGGGTGGAGTTGCCACCCCTGAGGAGCCTTGTGCTCTAGATTTGTCTTTGTAGTCTTGACAACTAGAGGGGGTGAAGGAGGGATAGTGTAATGATGTGGTTCCTCCCGTTGAACCCTATGTTGACCTAGCGCTTCATCGCGCGGTGACCGCTCATAGCGAGCATCTAAGGGAGCTCTCCTATGACTATACCCCTCATGGAAGGGTGTGTGTTGAGTGTTATGCTGGATAGGAGTGCTCCTCGAAAAGGTGCCTCTATAGTCCCGTTTCGTATGGGCACGGAGGAGACTGCTTTGTGTGTTAGGCCGCCAAGGTGGTATGACCAAATCCTTGGGGCTATATCGGAGGTGACTTGTGCCTCCTCTTTGTGCACCTTCCGCAGCGTCCGCCCTTGATTGGGCTTGGCTACAGGTGCACACCATTGTGGTGCTTCTCTACTAGCTAAGCAGATTTTTATCTCATTTATGATGATTTGTCTTTTTGTTTACACTAAGAAGAAATAAACACACGCATACACAAAACCGTGATTATCTCTTTTAAGGATTTGATAGTGTGTCCTAAACTGGTTTAGTGCATTTTGATGTTTTGTTTTGTTTTTGCAATTTTTGGAAGAACGTTTAAATGCATAATGTTGGCTCATATGACTCCCATAAATGGTCGCCCCTTAGATATACCATTGCCGGACCGATATACCAACCTCTCTATATACCCGCCCTTACGAGAGGGAAACTATAGGTACGTGAGAGCAGATGATACGTGGAACATAGGCGGTACGGAAGGGGAATCGCTCTGTTTATGACACCTACCATAGAAGACTTATCCTCGCATGTTGGGAATCACCCCAAGCTACACTCGGTCAGCTTTCGTCAGGATTTACGTCTAGCAACAGTCACGATCGAGGAAATGGATGCAAAGCTAAGCCAAGGTGGTGATGAACCCATCGTTGGTCTTGCTCAAGGGCTGGGGTTTTACGACCAACTCCTTGGTTTAATTTACCACGTGCAGTGTGTGGAGTTCATTTTTATTTAATAAAAATGCAACGAGCAGCAAAAAGAAACTTTCCCTATGCAAACCGAAAGACAGCAAGAAACACTACAAACCGAAAAACAACAAGTAAAAATTTAATTTTTTTTTTTTTTAATTAATAAATAAAGCAAGAAAAATTTATGAAAAATTTCTCTACCTTTCTTTAATAATTAAAAAATTAATTATTAAATAAATAATTACATAAATAAATAAATAATTAAATAAAGCAAGAAAAATTTAAAAAAAATTCTCTACCTTTCTTTAATAATTAAAAAGAACGAAAGTAAAAGATTAAACAAGTAAAATAAACAGAAATTTCACAGAAAATGACATGGACAGTTAAAACCGTTACCTCTTTCTACCCGGATTTGCTGTTTCTGACCTTCGAACAAAAGGTACCTGTTAAGCACAAAACACAACAAATCGGATTAGTTTCTACGATTTAAAAATCTGGGAAAAGTCCCACCGTGATCACCGAAAGCATGAGATTCCGAAAAAAAAATGAATTAAGATATAATGTAAAACTAACAAACCAAACATAAAATGGAGAAGCACGACCCTTTTTATTAATAAGATTCAAACACTACATATTTTCAATTACAGATGAACAATGATATCCTTCCGCATGCCCACATTTGAAAAAGGGACGGGCTAAAATGTTGCCGCGCTAGGTGTTGATGAATCTTTGCTGCCTCCTTTCTTCCGCACTCAAAGAAACAAATAAACGGTTAGTAGCACCTGTGACTAAAGGATAAAGCATTTAAAAGAAATACGTGCAAATATTGATTGAAGACGTGAATAAAATAACTTGGGCTACCCAAGTAAACATCCAAAAATATAATGCATGATATCATTCAAGATACATGATTAAAGCCGCGATAGCTTGATAATAGATTCGATCAACTTATAACGTATAAAGGAATAGATTAAAACAAAACTACGTAGGCCATAACATATAGCGAATACATGATAACAGAATAAATCAAAATATAGCTGAGCAAAAAGACGTGAGGTGCCCAAGCGGGCTGCCCCCGTTAGAACCTAGTTTTGATGCCAATCTACTTAAAGAAGGGCCCAAAATCTCTTGTGCTAAGTGATGTCGTCGAATTGGTGTGTTACGATGGTCGAGTGTCGGGTTCACGGTTTGGCGGAGAATTCATTGCCTGGAAATGTCTACCTCATTTCTACTTTTGCATTGCATTGAGCTAGTTTTTATAGAGGAATTTTGCCTCTGAACATTAATGTCAAACCCTAAGTCCATCGCTGAGATTTGACCCTTGTCAGATGATTTATGAGACATGGCTCGCACTGACATCAGTAGTTATGAGGCATGGCCTCGGATCGGATTTGTTGCTAACACTGCTTGTCTCATTAATGTAGTTGGTGAAGTCCGCCATTTTTACAGACCCATGTGGTCTCTTTAAAAATGGGCATGCAGGGGTGCCACATGGTGATCATTCCTTGGATGTGGCGGCCATGCCAAAGTCCGCCTTTGATTGGAGAGGTGTCTGCCTTTAAACGCAAAATGTCGAAGTGTCACGATATCATGACACTTCAGCCGAGGTTCCCCCTTGGGGCCTTAGGTGTCGCGATATCGTGACGTGCGATATCGCGACATCTAAGGCTGAGGCTTCCCTCGGGGCCTTAGATGTCGCGATATCGTGATGCATGATATCGCGACGTCTAAGGCCGAGGCTTCCCTTGGGGCCTTAGACGTCATGATATTGTGACGTGCGATATCGTGACGTCTAAGGCCGAGGCTTCCCTCGGGGCCTTAGGTGTCGCGATATCGCGACGCGATATCGCGACGTCTAAGGCCGAGGCTTCCCTTGGGGCCTTAGGTGTCGCATCTGACGCGCGATTTCGTGACATCTAAGGCCAAGGTTCCCTTTGATTAAGGCTTGTTTGCTCTTGAAGTTTTGCTTAAGGTTTGTTTGAACTTGAAGTTTTGCTTAAGGTTTGTTTGAACTTGAAGTTTTGCTTAAGGTTTGTTTGAACGAAGGCTTGTTAAAGTGACCAACTTTGCTCTGCCATTTTTTGACCTTCTAAACTGTTGTGTGAGTGGTTAGGACCACTATTTGACCTCTGAGGGCTGCCCTGAAAGCTATGTGTGTCAATGCGATCAGTGTTTGTAGTCACTCAATCGGATGGGTGTTGTTTTGGTGTCTACAATTACTTCTACAAAAAGCTTCTATATTAGTGGTTATTAGCTTGGGTTTATTACCAAAGTAACCAAGCAAAGGAGAGAGTAGTCTAGCAAAAGAGACAATATCAAATCAACCATTGCCTACTTCAAAAACTACCATAAAACTAGAGATTGTAAAAGAGGTGCAAAGAGGTATTATATTCTCAAAAGTATTTATATTATATTGCACTACTCTAATATACCCTAAGTAGGAAAAATGATAGATTTTTAGTACCAAAACAATAAAATCTTAACAAGGAGAAAAATAGTCCAATGCAACCATGTAAAAGCATTTTCCAAGCAAGGTAAGAGGTTCTTACAAAAGGCTCATATATTCTATGATTTGTATATCCAAACCTACAATTAAACAATACAAATAAATGAGAAGCATTATAGTCAAGGGGAATATTATCTACAAAAGTTATTTTCATAACATGTTGAAAAAGAAGGGATAAAAGATTACACCAGACGTACATCCAAGTAACATCATTGGAGTATTTAAAACTCCACCATAGCATTCCTTGAAGCCTTTAAAATTGTTTCTAAAAGTGTTACTCCAAGTTCCAAAGGCATTGCTCACCATTCCATCTAGATACAACTCACTCCAAACACCATTGAGTGCATACAACAAAGGTGGATCTAACTATGTTATATTATTAATAAGGGTATTGTAAAGATATGTTGAAGAGGTATTACATAGAAATATCATGCAAAAATATAAGGTAACACTTGTCACCTAGATGAAAACCCTAATTTTTCCCACATGAGTGCCCATCCGTTGCAAGCTTGATCGATAAAATGTTACATGGAAGAAGGTTGGTGTGAGAACTCATACAAGACTATAATGCTTATCCTTTACCTGGTAGAAATATACAAGTAGAATTAAGTATATTCTCATCCCTCAAGTGCTCAAATATTGTTGTCATGACACTTGTCACTCACTTAAATATTTAGCTATTGTTTGAGGTGCCAAAGACCAAGGAACAATAACATTCAAGGTCAAATTTATAGTAGCACTAAAATACGAGTTCATGGTAGAATTATGTAGTAGCATCAAAATTAATAGCAGAAAACAAAAGAGAGAATTTAAATCTCATGGTCAAATTAGTCATATGTGAGGCATCCACTATCAAAGTACTAATTTCAAAGGTATCAAGAAACCAATAATTATTTGAATTCAAGAGAAGCACTAAAGCCTATACCCATATGTTGGAGATAACGATCAAAAGAGCACCAAAGAGTTTTGTCATTGTTGGCAATTTTGGGTACCTTGGGTACATTGCCTTTGCTCAAGTGTAGAAGTTGTCATTGATGTCAAGAAGCTCTTGAAGGAATTTGATTTAATGTCAAATAATTTGCAGACATGGACAGTGAGTTTCCAAGAAGAGTTTATTCAGAGCATGGACAGTGAGTTTCCAAGAAGATCAGAGTAGCCCATTTGCAAAAGATCAAAGAAAAAGACAAGTTAGAAAAAGTATGCAGCAGGCAAGAAAAACAGTCGCGATTTCGCGACATGGTAGAGGAGAGAGAAAGTGCTGGAAAAACTGTCATGATTTCATGACATGTTAGAGAGAGAAAGTGCTGGAAAAACTATCACGATTTCGTGACATGTTAGAGGAGAGAGAAAGAGTTGGCAAAACTGTCATGATTTCGCGACATGTTGGAAGAGAGAGAAGAAGCAGGAAAAACTGTCATGATTTCGTGACATGTTGGCAGAGAAGAAGAGCAAGGTGGAAAGTGTCGCGATTTCGCGACATGTTGGCAGAGAAGGAGAGCAAGGTGGAAAGTGTCACGATTTCGTGACATGTCGCATTTTCGCGACTCGAAAAGTGCAGGAAGGCAAAGAAGGAAAAGTGTCGCGATTTCGTGACATAATGCAAGGAAGGTTGTACGGACGAAAAAGTGTCACGATTTCATGACATGATGCAGAAGAGAGAGTCCGTAGTGTGAACTATCGTGATTTCACGACAAGTTCAAAGAGAGAGAAAGTTACTCGAAAAGTGTCATGATTTCGTGACATGCTGCAGAGTTCGAAGTGAGAACTATCACGATTTCGTGACATGCTACAAAAGACGAAGTGAGGACTGTCACGATTTCATGACATGTTGCAGAACTCGAAATGAGAACTGTCACGATTTCATGACATGCAACAAAGGGAAGAGTTTGAAATGAGAACTGTCGCGATTTCGTGACGGGTTGCAAAGAAAGCGTACGGATGCAAAAAGTGTCATGATTTCGTGACAGACAGCAAAGAAAGCATTTAGAAGCTGAAAGCGTCACGATTTCACGACAGGATGAAAAAAAGCGTACGGATGCAAAAAGTGTCATGATTTCATGACAAAAACAGTAAGCAGGGTTTTAACAGCAGAAGTGTCACGATTTCATGACAAAAATTGAAAGCATGTCTTCCATAGGTGAAGTGTCATGATTTCATGACAAAAGCAGAGAGGAAGGCTATGAAGAAAAAAAGTGTCATGATTTCATGACAGAAGTGAAGATGAAGTCTGCAGAGGGAGAAGATGTCACGATTTCGTGACATGTCGTAGTTTCACGACCAGAAGGCAAGTGAAGACGCCAGTGGAGGAAGATGTCATGATTTCGTGACATGTCACAGTTTCATGACTCAAAGAGGAGAGAGAATGTATGGCGTCAGAAATGTCGTGATATCGCGAAAAAAACAAAAAGGAAGTCTAAAGAAGCAAAAGTGTCACGATATCGCGACAACAGGCAAAAGAAAGTGTACGGCTGCAAAGGTGTCGCGATATCGCGACATGTTGTAGTTTCACGAGAAAAGCTACAGAACCACAGAGGCGGTTGAAGCCGACAGAGTTAAATTTGAGCCGACGAAGTTTAGGGTTACAGTCGACTAAGTTTGGATTTTTGATCTTGAAATTTATGTTATAAAAGGAGGGTTGTTTCGAGATTTGAAGAGATCGAACTTGCGCAAGTTAAGTCCACGGTGCATAGAGAGCGAGTCATGCCGAATCGAGCTAAGTGTGAAGCAAGAGTGCACAAAGAGCAGAAAAGCACAAAGGAGCAGAAGTTGTTGGTGTTGCGACATTCACAGACAGAGCGCATAGTAAGAAGTTCGATCGTCGAGAGCTGAGTGCTGCTGTGTTTGCGCAGACAGTGCAAAAGTTGGTTTCGACCAAGTGCGCTGTGACTGAGCAGAGAGAACTGTTGGACAGATTTGAGCAAGCTTTTGTTGAGCTTGTGGAGTAGTTTGGCGAGGTTCTCTTGAGAACTTGCAAAGCAGATCTGAGACAAGTCTTGGTGAAGACTTGGGTGAAGATCAAGCAAGCTTTAGTGAAAGCTTGTGAACCACTTTTGTGAACCAGAGTTGAGGACCTGTTGAGGACAGAGATTGGTGCAGATTTGAGGACAGATTTGTACCGATCAGAGAAAGAGGAAGACGAAATTTGTGCCAGACCGAAGGACTGTGTTTGGTGCAGATCAGAGAAAGAGAAAGAGGACATTTGTGCTAGACCGAAGGACTGTGTTTAGTGCAAATTCGAGGACCAGCTTTGAGGTGATAGAGTTGAGGACAGAGGTCTCCAACCAGAGTAGGGAAGATAGGTGTCTTCTGTGGATAGAGTTCCATTTGCTAAGGGCAACGGAGGCAGAGGTCTTCTAGAGGATCACCAGCCAGAGTTAGGGGAAGGTATCTCCTTTGAGCCAGGGCTCATAAACATTGTAATTGGGAAAGGTATTCCTAGAAGTTGGATTGATAAAATTTAGTGAAAGATTTTATCCGTGGAGTAGCCCACTTTGGGTGAACCACGTAAATTGTTGTGTCTCTATTGTGGATGGTGTTTTGTGCATTGCTTTGATTACTGCTATTGATATTGCTATCTATACACTGCATAATATTGAATTGAAAGTTGAATTGAAGGAAAAAGTAAAAAGTGGTCTTATACTATTCACCCCCCTCTCAGTATAAGCTTGTGTTCTTCAATTGGTATCAAAAGCGGGTGCCTTCGGAAAGTTTAACAGCTTGAAGGAAAAGCTAGCAAAGAACACAATGGATTATTCAAGTGGCAATGCAGCACCTATTCTTGATGGATCAGATTTTGGTCTTTGGAGTGCAAGGATGAAGGTTCATCTAATGGCACTTGGGAATGAGGTCTGGGAAGTGATTGAAGATGGGTACACTATTCCTGAACATGGTCCTTATACTAAAGAAGATAGGCTCCTACATCACAGCAATTCAAAAGCAATGAATGCAATCCTAAAAGGCTTATAGAAAGCAGATCTCACCAAAGTGATTCATTGCAAGACAACTAGTGAAATGTGGAATCAGCTGAAGGTGGTTCATACAGGTGATGCAAATGTCCGAAAGGCCAAGTTGAGACACTTCAAAGGTATGTTTGAACAACTCCAGATGAATGATGATGAAAATATTAGTGATTACATGCTTCGTATGGATGAGGTTGTTAACTCCATGAAAGACTTAGGTCTTGAGCTTGCTAAAAATGATGTTTGTGATAAGATTTTAAGATCTCTTCCTAATAGATTCAGTGAAAATATTTCTGCTATTGAGGAAGCTAAAGATTTAGATAAGTTGAAAAAGGATGAGCTCCATAGTATACTTGCAGCATTTGAGTTGAGAACTCAAGTGAAGGTTGATGTCAAGAAAGAGGCAGCTTTCAAGGCTACCAAGAAATCAAAGGGAAAAAATTCAAGAGAGTGATGAGTCTTCTAGTGATGAAGAGGCATATTACAAAAAGAAAGGCAAGTTCTCTAGAAAGCACAAAAGCATGAAAAATATAAGATGTTTCAATTTGGGAAAGTTTGGTCATTATGCTACCTGATTCTATTTCCAAGAATGAAAGTGATGAAGATATACGAGGATTCTAAGAGCAAGGATTCTAAAAGCACAAGCATCACAGGAAGAACAAAGATGAGCACAACAATTAGGGAAAGAGGTATTCTCACAAGCACAAGAAGAGTTTCTACGTAGACAGAAATTAATTGTTCTAGTAGTGATAGTGAAAGTTCTTCAAGTGATGATGAAAATGGGATGTTGTTCATATCGAGAAAAAGAGGAAGAACCGAAACATAGATTCATTATCATGAAATGTCTTAGATGTGGAAATTTTGGTCACCTTGAGGATGATTGCACAAATAATGAATTGGTTTCTAGTATGTATGAGGATGCTTCAGAAAACTATAAGGAAGATGCATGTATGGTTTTTGAAAAGGGTAGCACCTCTAGTGATAAGAAATCTGTAAAAGGCTTTGATGATTCAGAAAGCAAACAAATAAAGGATCTTGAAAGTGAACTTACTAATGCTCTTAGTGCTTTGAAAAAGGAAAGAAAGAAGAATGCTAGACTCAAGGATAAGTTAGATGAATGTTGTATGGAGAGAGATGATCTCTTAGAAAGTCTTGACTTCTCTATGGCTAAGACACAAGAACTCAAGGATGAGTTAGAGTCTAAGGTTCTTGAGTATAGTGAGTTAGAACAGAAAATGGCTTCTTTGAAAGAGGAAACTAAAGAGTACAAGGATAGGCTTTATAGATTTCAAGATAGCTCCAAGAAGGTTAAGTCACTCATCAAAGGTCAAAGAAAGACAACAGATAAAACAGGCCTTGGTTTTGTTAAACCACACAAGGAACAGGTTGGGGAATCTAGTAAGAGATTTCAAAAAGAAGAGAGTTCTGATGAAGAGAGTATTTCAGAGAAAGAGTCCGTGAGTGATAGATGCGCAGAAATAGAAAATAGAATTCTGAATGCGAAGAAGTTTTTGGGACCCAAGAGGTCAAATAAAAGAAAATTTCACGATAGATGTTTTGTGTGTCACAAGTTCGGTCACATGGCTTCGCATTGCATGACTCAAGTAAGGAAGGTAAATGACAGTTTCAAGTGGTAATTTCTTTCAAGGGTATTGCTACTCTTGTAATCAGTTTGGGCATAAGGCAATTTTTTGCAAGGCAAATAACAGGAACAGGGTTAGTCAGAACAGGTGGATTCAAAGAACAGGTATGCCTAAAAGAAATAACATTGTTACTTGTTACAAGTGCAACAATGAAGGTCACACAACTAGACAGTGTAGAGCTAATCTTCCAAGGTACAAGAACAGGAACAATGGTATAAACAGGTCCAAGGATCAAGGCATGGACAAGAACAGGGATGAGAACAAGAACAAGAACAGTGACAAGAACAGAAATATTGACAAAGAGTTCAAGAGAAGGCCCGACAAGGAAGTTTTAGATGTTGATGATGATCAGTGCCTAATGGGAGTTTTACTCCCACCCCTATTTTAATCACCTCATCAGGAGGTGGGGGAGGGACTAAGCTAAGAGGCTCATTCTTAGTCCCGAGCCCCAAAGGTGACCCTTTGCCATTGATGACAAAGGGGGAGAGATATGAGTAAGGGGGAGAGCTTCAAGTGAAGAAGAAGAGCTTCAAGTCGGGGGAGCAAAACTTCAAAGGTAGATTCTCAGTTGTTAACTCAGTTGGTTTCAGTTTTGGCTCTTGAGATGTGTTTTTCGTAAAGGTTTGCCATCAATGACAAAGGGGGAGATTGTTGGCAATTTTGGGTACCTTGGGTACATTGCCTTTGCTCAAGTGTAGAAGTTGTCATTGATGTCAAGAAGCTCTTGAAGGAATTTGATTTAATGTCAAATAATTTGTAGACAGGGAGAAGTTGAGCATGGATAGTGAGTTTCCAAGAAGATCATAGTAGCCCATTTGCAAAAGATCAAAGAAAAAGACAAGTTAGAAAAAGTATGAGAAAATATTTTACCATGTAGAAAAAAACTATCGTGATTTCGTGACATGTTAGAGGAGAGAGAAAGTGCTGGCAAAACTGTCATGATTTCATGACATGTTAGAGGAGAGAGAAAGAGCTGGCAAAATTGTCATGATTTCGCGACATGTTGGAAGAGAGAGAAGAAGCAGGAAAAACTGTCGTGATTTCGTGACATGTTGGCAGAGAAAAAGGCAAGTGGAAAAACTATCGTGATTTCGCGACATGTTGGCAGAGAAGGAGAGCAAGGTGGAAAGTGTCACGATTTCGTGACATGTCGCATTTTCGCGACTCGAAAAGTGCAGGAAGGCAAAGAAGGAAAAGTGTCACGATTTTGCATGTTGGAGGGGAGAAGAAAAAGTGTCGCGATTTCACGACATAATGCAAGGAAGGTTGTACGGATGAAAAAGTGTCGTGATTTCGTGACATGATGCAGAAGAGAGAGTCCGTAGTGTGAACTATCACGATTTCATGACAAGTTCGAAGAGAGAGAAAGTATCTCGAAAAGTGTCACGATTTTGTGACATGCTACAGAGTTCGAAGTGAGAACTATCACAATTTCATGACATGCTGCAAAAGACGAAGTGAGGACTATCGTGATTTCGTGACATGCTACAAAACTCGAAATGAGAACTGTCACGATTTCGTGACATGTAGCAAAGGGAAGAGTTTGAAATGAGAAGCGTCATGATTTCATGATGGGTTGCAAAGAAAGCGTACGGATGCAGAAAGTGTCACGATTTCGTGATAGGCAGCAAAGAAAGCATTCAAAAGCTGAAAGCATGATTTTGCAATAGGATGAAAGAAAAGCATACGGATGCAAAAAGTGTCACGATTTCACGACAGAAACAATAAGCAGGGTTTTAACAGTAGAAGTGTCATGATTTCATGACAGAAACTGAAAGCATGTCTTCCATAGGTGAAGTGTCATGATTTCAGAAAGAGAGAGGAAGGCTATGAAGACAAAAGGTGTCACGATTTCGCGACGAAGTGAAGATGAAGTATGCGAGAGGGAGAAGATGTCACGATTTCGTGACATGTCATAGTTTCACGACCAGAAGGCAAGTGAAGACGCCAACGGAGGAAGATGTCATGATTTCGTGACATGTCACAGTTTCACGACTCAAAGAGGAGAGAGAATGTACGACGTCAAAAATGTCGTGATATCACGACAAAAACAAAAAGGAAGTCTAAAGAAGCAAAAGTGTCACGATATCGCGACAACAGGCAAAAGAAAGTGTACGGCTGCAAAGGTGTCATGATATCGCGACATGTTGTAGTTTCATGGGAAAAGCTACAGAACCAGAGGCGGTTGAAGTCGACAGAGTTAAATTTGAGCCGACAGAGTTTAGGGTTACAGCCGACTGAGTTTGGATTTTTGATCTTGAAATTTATGTTATAAAAGGAGGGCTGTTTCGAGATTTGAAGAGATCGAACTTGCGCAAGTTAAGTCCACGATGCGCAGAGAGCGAGTCATGCCGAATCGAGCTAAGTGCGAAGCAAGAGCGCACAGAGAGCAAAAAAGCGCAAAGGAGCAGAAGCTGTTGGTGTTGCGACATTCACAGACAGAGCGCATAGTAAGAAGTTCGATCGTCGAGAGCTGAGTGCTGCTGTGTTTGTGCAGACAGTGCAAAAGTTGGTTTCGACCAAGTGCGGCTGTGACTGAGTAGAGAGAACTGTTGGACAGATTTGAGCAAGCTTTTGTTGAGCTTGTGGAGTAGTTTGGGCAGGTTCTCTTGAGAACTTGCAAAGTAGATCTGAGACAAGTCTTGGTGAAGACTTGGGTGAAGATCAAGCAAGCTTTAGTGAAAGCTTGTGAACCACTGTTGTGAATCAGAGTTGAGGACCTGTTGAGGACAGAGATTGGTGCAGATTTGAGGATAGATTTGTACCCAGACCAGAGAAAGAGGAAGAGGACATTTGTGCCAGACCGAAGGACTGTGTTTGGTGCAGATCATAGAAAGAGAAAGAGGACATTTGTGCTAGACCGAAGGACTGTGTTTAGTGCAAATTCGAGGACCAGCTTTGAGGTGATAGAGTTGAGGACAGAGGTCTCCAGCTAGAGTAGGGAAGACAGGTGTCTTCTATGGATAGAGTTCCATTTGCTAAGGGCAGCGGAGGCAGAGGTCTTCTAGAGGATCACCAGTTAGAGCAGAGTTAGGGGAAGGTATCTCCTTTGAGTAGAGGCTCATAAACATTGTAATCGGGAAAGGTATTCCTAGAAGTTGGATTGATAAAATTTAGTGAAAGATTTTATCCGTGGAGTAGCCCACTTTGGGTGAACCACGTAAATTGTTGTGTCTCTATTGTGGATGGTGTTTTGTGCATTGCTTTGATTACTGCTATTGATACTGCTATCTATACACTGCATAATATTGAATTGAAAGTTGAATTGAAGGAAAAAGTAAAAAGTGGTCTTATACTGTTCACCCCCCTCTCAGTATAAGCTTGTGTTCTTCAAGTCATCTACTTATAAAAATTAGCACTAGATACATAGAGGATTGAGGAATTACAAAGGTAAGCCTTTACCTTATTCCAATTTGCTTTAATTAATAGGTAGATATAAGGTATAATATAATATTGAAACATTAAGGAAAATCAACCATATTTGAAACCAATATTAAAAAAGAAAATACATATTAATAGCCTAATATTTGAAATCTAAAACATAGGAGAAATAAGCATTTATTCCTAAATAAATTAAATTTCTATTATTGCAAATATCATTGTTTTCTAATATTCCATATTAGGAAGTTATAAGTAATACTACACCAAAGTAGATAATTGGAATATAGAAACATATAATATCAAAATATCAAATGCTATAAAATAATGTTTTATAAGGGATATTGATATTTGGAAACTAATTACTATACTTGTCACAAACTTAAATTAAAGGGATAAAAGAAACCCAACAAACAAAACCTCATAAAAATTAGAAAGTCCTGAAGTTCAATAGGAGAAACAAGGTGTCAAAGAAGTTGATTTTTTTTTCAAAACATTACAAATCAACCAAAACATTGATATACTATTCTCAAAATCACTTTATCTATCGTTCAACATATCCAAAATTACTATAGAGACATAAGACATTCTACAAAATATAGAATTTCGCCAAGGCATCATCAAATTAATACTATGGAAATTAAAATAAGACCATAAGTATCATCATGGCATCAAAAAAATTATTTCTTGTAGAATCCCAATTACTTAATGGACCAAAATATTTCTCGCACAAGAATAAGGTTAATGAAATCTTAGTGCATGAAAAAAATTTGGAGATAACTCAAGGAACAACAAAAATCCCAAACACAGATGATACTGAAATTTAGAAGTTTGATGAAAATGATGCAAAAGACCTAATGATATTAACCTTTCACATAACTTATGAAATACACCAATATATCAATTCAGCAAAGACATACAAAATAATGGAAAATATTAGAATAGATATTTGAAAGAATGAAAGAAAGCCACTATACTTCATCTTCAAACTCAACTACATTATCTAAAAATGAACAATGGTGAGAACATAGAACTATTCCTAAGTAAAGTAGTACATATTAAAAGAAAATTTTTAGTCCTGGGAGAACAAATTAAAAATGAAGATCTTACTCAAGAAACCATGAGAGCACTTCTAGATAGCTACAAACATTTGGTAATATCTTTACAAGTCCTAAGTAAAGATACTTATTTTGATGACCTTATAAATATTATTCAAGAATATGAGGTAGAGAATATAGTTAAATGTGAAATTACTAACATTGCATTGGCATCAAAAGAAAATCCACAAGAAAATTTTACTTCATCATCAAAAGGATGAATACCATGGTATAACATGTATTGTCAGATATGCAAGAGAAAAGATCTAGTACTAACTATTGTAGATTTAATACCAAAATTATGAATTAAAGAAATCATATGAATAATGGAATTAAATTTCAACCATGATAATATCAAAATCAGTAGCAAGATTAGTTTCCAATCAATTATCTCCTATTGAAGTATTGAAAAGTGAATTATAAAGAACACCCAACTCAAATGATAGAAAATTTTTAAGAACTAGAAGAATATATAAATGGTTATGAATTCAAATATATTTTAGCAAGAACAATAGGTTATGAAGACAATAAATACTTGCTTGAATAGGTTACACAGAATAAAGAAGAAGAATACAAGTTCGAAGACAAAGAAGAAGATAAAGAACACAAGCTTATACTAATAGGGGGGAGTGAACAGTATAAGACCATTTTTTGCTTTTATTTTCCAATAAATATTATGTAATGTATAGATAGCAATATCAATAGTAGTAATCAAAGCAATGCATAAATCACCACACTAAATAGATACACTAATTTTACATTGTTCAACCAATGTGGGTTACACCACGAAGAAAATATTTCACTAAAATTTTCTCAATCAATATCTTGGTTATCCTTTCCCTATTACAATGTTTATGGACCTCTTTACAAAGGAGACACCAATCCCCTAATCAAGTTCAAGTATCTCTATCCATAGGAGAACTCTTTATCCTTAGCTCTGACTAGTGATCTTCTAGAAGAACTGTTGTCCCCACTACTCTGGCTAATGGATCTCTATCCACTGAAGAAACCTATCCTCATTGCCCTAGATAATGTATCTCTATCCACTGGAGACTTTCATCCTCCATACTCTATCACCTTAAAAGTTCTATCTCAAATCTACACTAAACAAAGTCCTTCGATCAAGCACAAATCTATTCAATATTTATCTCTATTCTGGCATAAACTTCTCCTCAAATCTACACAAGAATTTATCCTCAAATCTACACTAAACATAGTCCTTCGGTCTAGCACAAATATATCCTCAATGTTTGTCCTTTGATCTGCACTAAACACAATCCTTCGATCTAGCACAAATTTATCCTCAATATCTATCCTCTGATCTACACTAAACACAGTCCTTCGATCTAGCACAAATCTATCATAAATATTTGTCCTTTCATTTGCACCAAGAATAGTCATTCGATCTAGCACAAATATGTCCTTGATCTCTATCCTCAAGCCTTAACACAAAGCTTGACTTAATCTCAAATCAACTCTACTAGATCTTCCACAAATCTTAACTCAAGGTTTGAACAAATAAATCAATCAATTCTGCTCTGAAGTATTCTCAAAGACTTATCTCAAATATTCCTTGTAAGCTTCCACAAAATATCACACTAATCTATCCACAAGTCCTCTCTAGAATTTGTCCAAATCTTCTCAACAATTCCTCACTAGAACTTGTCCAACTATGTTCTTAATATCTTTCTTCAAATATGTATTGTAAGCTTTCACAAAATCTCACACAAATCTATCCACAAGTCTTCTCTAAGACTTACTTCAAATATGCTCAACAAGTCCACACTAGAACTTTTCCAATCTCATAGAAACATTAAGATAATTGTTAGAGACTCAATATGCTTCACATTCATCATAATGCTCAATCAATTTCAATCACTCTTTACCATAGAAACATATAGAGAATTGTTAAAGACTCAATATGCTTCACATTCACAAAATTTCAATCACTTTCAATCTATATTTTATCATAGAAACATATAGAGAATTATTAGAGACTCAATATGTTTCACATTCATCAACAATCGACCTATTTTTCAAATCAATCTAGAATATAGAACAATTTGTTTCATAGAACTTGAACTATCACACCAACACATCCACTTGACTAGGATTAAAAAACTCTACTGAACCAATCACTCGATGAATTAATCCTTTCTCACAAACCCTAGTCCAAGCATATGAATACTCACTCAAATATTTCCAACAATGTTCATCAATCAATATCTCATAACAATGATACTCATGATATTTACAAACCCTAGTTCAAGTTCCTCACTCAACCAATTACATCAACAATAATTCTAATCTCACATAACAATGATACTCATGATCTTTGAAAAACCTAGTTCAAGTTCCTCACTCAACCAATTTCTTCAACAATAATGCTAATCTCACACAACAATGATACTCATGATCTTTGCAAACCCTAGTTCAAGTTCACTCAACTTAATCACTTCAACAATAATGCTTATCAAACAAGGTTTTGTTAACAACTATTTATTCTAGGAAATCTTGAAGAATTAATTAAAAACACACTCAACAATGCTTACCAAACAATCCTTTTCACTCCAACTTTGCATTTACAACATTCAACAAAAACTCACTAGGAATATGTGCCCATACATTTTTTTTGTTGTAAAAGCACCCTTAGAAAACCTATCTCAATAACAATTTTCTTATTTCTAATTTCAATGGTTAGATGACAAAATATCACTTCAATACTTTCTCAAAATATTCCTTAGACTCAAAAATAATCAGAGCTCAATTATGCCTTATTGCTTCCTTTTAGAAATAATATCCATAAAATCATACATAAAAATTAATCACTTTGATACACCTTATAATATACAACTTAAAAATTTACCCAACACCACAAGACTTCAAACAATCTTCCTAAAACACCTTACTATCCTTTCCAAACATTAAAGCAAATAACACCAAAAATTTAATTTTGCATAAGCCTTATAACTCCCCTTACAACCTTACAAACCAAATAAAATATGCAAAAATTAATTTTTAAATGCTCAACTAATACCCCCAAAATTTTTGGTGCTCAACTTAAAGCATACCTTTATTTTCACCAAAAAATGTTTCGACATGATTTGATTTGTCGTCTCCTCATGTCCAAGTGCCTTAGCGCTTTGTAGCCCACCGCATAGGCTATTGGTGCCCACAATAAGGAAGCAGGACTTCCTTCCTCTTATACCTCCATGCATCATTGAATTCCAATGAAAATTTAAAAGCACTCCTCTTTGTTGTAGCATGATTCGCACAAGCTCACATTAATTAAATTTGAAGGCATGGTAGTTTTGGGTAAGGTGGGTAATCCCCTTTTTATACACACATGGGTATTTGCTCCCCACGTCGGCGCTTAAGAATTTAAATTCAAAATTCAAATTTAATTTAATAACCCACCTTAGGGTTAGTTAAAATTAATATAAATTAACTTATAACTATTATTAAAATTAATTAATAATTAATTTAAATAAAAAAAATTATATTAACTATCTTATAATAATAAATTAACTTATGCTTTCTATATAAAATTTGGTTTGATTTGTTGCTTTTATTCATTACAAAAATTGTCATAAAGTCTAATATCATATGAAACTAGGTATAAGAAAATATTGCTTGGTAATGCAAAAAGTTTATTTGGAGCCTCTAATCTATCTTTGAAATCCTAGGGCAAATTTCTTCTCAAAACTTCATAAGCATTTTTGTATGAGATGTTAAGAGGAGATTTCATTATATTTTCTACCACATTCTTTCAATATTTTGGAGAAGTTATGCCAAGTCCATTCTATACTTCGTTATCATTGAGTTTTTTAAATAGATTTAAATTTGACATTGGATGGTGAGAGTAGAGTATGTCACTTTCTCAAAAGGAATGTAGGAGTAGTCTATTATGTAAGGAAATTCAAATTTGTTGAACTACGTATTATATCTCTACTCAAGGTTTTGATATGTGATATGATGTATTCAAAGGGAGCACTAACATGACTAGATAGGTGCACCTAAGTATTTTGGTTTAAAATGTTTGTGGGTTTAATTCAAAGCCCTTAATTTTTTTTTTCTCTTTGTATAATGTATACAAACAATATAAGTTGTTTTTTCACTTTATTGACCATCATTAAGAATTATCAATTCAACAAGGAGTGTGTTAGCTTAGGTGTGGGGAAAGAGACCTTGATTTTAAGACCATCTCATCCCATTTTGGAAAGATATATTCACTTTAATTTTATCAAATAGTGTTCTTCAAGGAAGCATCGATGACTCCAACATGATTGTTTCCATGGTCATATTAGTCATCTTTAACACATAATGGATAAAAATTATATTTTAAAACACATCTAAAAAAAATAAATTGTTGCCCTTTTGGCATATCAACTAAGAGATTCTTTTATTCATCCATAGGAAAATTATTTTTATGCATTAGCACAAGAGTTGGTGACTTGAATCGCATAAATTTCTTATATTATGGTTGATCTAGGTTAGGTTCAATCCTTTTTGAGTTCTTTGTAACTCTTGGATAGATGGCAACGATCCTTGTCCAATGTGTTGGCCAATTATAAATCCTTCTATTCCACCAATATTTTCCTATATATATATAGATATATAAATATCAATTCTATAAATTGGATTAATACATGTTGAAACTATTCTTTCTTTTGATGTGTAGTGATGAACAAGCCTAAGGTTGGTAGTGTTCATTTTGACCTCATATACATAGACATATTTTATATTAGTCTCTTTATTATACCCCTATATATACATAGACCTATTTCATAGACATAATATCTATTTTCATGACCTTCCTCATTGTCATCTCCTTTGTAACCTCCTCTTCCTAGAGAATTCTCACTTCTACCCCAAAACTATTTTGCTCCCAATGAATTGATCCTTTTCCATGTAGGTGTTATGGGTGATTAGTCCATATTTATGAGTTCCCTACTAGCTAGGTCACTTGATAGTTTGATATAAATGATGGTCTCTCGAGGTCTTCTTTGCATCTATGTTAGTGGTCCCTTCTTTCTCCCTATTATCTTTCTACAATGACCTTATGCTAGTGGTAAGCATTTGGTATTGTTTAATACCTGCTCCATCCAATATCTATATTATATTGCTAGGAATGAGAGCATCCATATATAGATAAAGGTTTCAAAATTACTTAGGTTCTTGTTTTACCCTACAAGGATCTACTACCTCTAACAAATTATTGCATACCACAATCACATATTGCACCACTATAATCTAGTACATATACCAATATCCAATTTATTATGGGTAATCATAGGATGTTTAATGATCTACCCTTGTAGAGTGTTCATTAGGGGTGTCATATATATCCATGTTGCTCATAATATGTGGGTTTATAATATCACTCAAATATCATTAGAAATTATGTCATGGACCAGTCTTAGGTGATGGTACATCACAAAATGCTCATAAATCCATTATTGCAAAAGGAATACAAGAATGAAGTTGCATGCTGAAAATTATGAATCCTATAGAGGTCATAGTATAAAAATGATAATAATGTATACTACCATGCGAACCCCCCTCTCTAGATCTATATAGCCCTCCTCTAGGCCTAGGTATAGTGGTAAAATAAGTACAACAATGATCCTATTAATGCCCTTATGATAGAACATATAGAAAAATATGATAATAATACCTAAATATCACATGAAAGGTATGTGTGTGGCTTAACAAACCTAATATAGAAATATGGATTGCTACCTATCTAGTATCCTCTTCTTGGTTAGATTCACTTTGTAGACCTTTTAGGGTACTTTTGGGCCATTTTTAGCCATGCTAGGAAAATCCCACAACCTATGTGATGTAGTGGTCTTGGTGGTGCTTTTCATCATGTCCTAGTTTTTTCCTAATTAACCTAACTATATGTTTATTTATTTACCTTAGTTTTAAAGTTTTCATGCAATTTAATTAAAAATAATTGACAAAAATGAAAGAATAAGTTTGGGGACCTAATATTTAGAACTACCCTAATTTACACTCACCATTGCCTGTCTATATGCTAAAATAATAGGTTCCATGAATGTGTGATGATCATTATAGGGATTAAAGTGTGCATGCAAATGAAATTGATAAATCAAATATTTATCCCTCATATATTTTTAATATTTTTGTACATAATATTTTTTTGAATTTTCTAGAGGTATCATAAGGATAGGCTTCTAGAACTATTCAATTGATTTGGTTGTAGAGCTATGTAGGAATGGAGAAAGAACCAGTGAGTTGAGAGAGGAGCCACCAGTATTGGAAAGAAGCACCACCACATGGAGTCATAATATCAAATAGCCTCAATAGAGGAGGTAGAACACCAAGCCATCAAGATCAATAATCAAATTGAAGAAATTACGAGTGATGTTGTGATTGCTATCATGGGTGGAAAACCTATGAACATTGGTCATTGATTGAAGGTCTGTCAACTGGTCCAAATTATAGAAGAATTTCACTATAAAGAAGATGACCATTATCCTAATGTAGACAGAATATTCTAGTCAAACTGTTGATAAGAAATGTGTACATTGAGCAAGTAAAAATAAGCAAAAGAATTTCATAGGGACAAAAAATAGACATCAATACAACATTGCCCATATTAGGAATATTTTGAATTTTGGTGGTTGTTAGAAATGTTGAACACACAATTGAACATCATAGTTGTGGAGGTATACCAAATTAATGATCATGGTCATTGAGTAAACATTAGAAGCACAACATAATGCGTAGTACTTGTCATGTATGTAGCAATGGACATGGTGTAAACCTAAGTTCAAATGCATTCAAAACTATAATACATCATTACCACATATTACAATAGAATTCGAGTCATAAATTAGAAGGTTATAGTGGTTTTCATTTTAATTACTATTACAACATAGGAAACAAAACACTAAATCTGGTGCAATATCTAGAGAGAGAGCAGTTGTGAAAGAACAATATCTATGGTATGCATTTAGGTGGTAGTTGAAATATTGAATTCAAAGAATAGTTTGTAAACTTGCCACACGAGATCCGTTACCTACCCAGGAAGAGTAAGACGGATAGTGTTGTAGGAAGTAGACAACATGTGTTGAAGTTTCATTACTCCATCAAGACATTACAAGATAACCTGAGAAAAACCATTTCAAGTGGAAGTGATTTGCACACAACTTCAAAGGCATAAAACTCTCACGCAGTAAAAAACACATTATGAGGAAATTTTTTAATGAAGGTAGGGAGTTATAAGTTTTTTAAGTGATATATGTTTAAAAAATGGAGAAAAAAAAATAATTAACTTTTTTTTTTTAAATTTGTTTTTTTTTTTTTTTTTTTTTTTAGCAAAAAACCCCATGTGGGGCCACCTTGGTCTGAGAGACCATGAATAGGGGGTTCTATACCATCAAATTCACCCGGGAGTCGCACCCAGCCCTACCTGCACCAACATTATCAATTGGATTTTGGGTACCCAATTCAGATTTTTGGTAGGGTGGAGATTTGAACTTGGGACCTCTCTTGGAGGATTGCCCTCTCCTTTCCAACTCACCTACAACACCTGGGTTGAAATTTGTTTTTTTACGAGGCATAATAAAAAGGACATTTTTTAATATTTAAGCTTTTTTTAAGTAGGGAGATAAAATGTTTTCTACATCAAAGGAAAAATTAAATCAAAGGGAGGAAAGAACAAGAAAAAATACCAAAAAAAAAAAACAAAGTTTGTTGAAAAAACTATGTCAAGAAGGTAAGGAAGATGAAAAATTTGTTTCAAACAAATTTATACAAAAACTAAATCCCATTCTTGAAGAAGTTCAAAAAGTAGATTTTTTGTTACTCAAAAAATGCATACAAGGAGTCATTAATGATGCTAATGAATACCATCACTATACCTACTTTTTTATTGAAGATAATATACAAAGGAATTATTACTCTTAATGTTTCCAAAATCAAAGCACAAGGAAACAAGTCATTGATGAAGGATGTTGTTTGTGATACTAATGATTTGAAGCCTATAATGGTGGATGAATGTTGTGATACCAATGATCCTTTTGAGCAAGAAACATATGGATGTTATCATCCCTTTACAAATGAAAGCAACTTGCACATGGTTCATGATTATTTAGAGAGAACCTATGAAATTTTAATTGATGACAACACAGACTCAAATGATGACATGAATAGTAATGCTCAAATTTATATTAAGCAATATGATGATGGTTTTGGTCATTTTGATAAGTACACTAAGGGAATTGGTTCTAAATTGCTACAAAAAATGGGCTACAAATAGAATTTTTTTGGAAAACATGAACAAGGCATGAAAGAACCACTTGTACCAATAATAAAACCAAAATGTGATGTGAAGAACACAAGCTTATATTGATAGGGGGAGATGAACAATATAAGATAAAAAAATTATCTTTTCAATCTAAATGATAATAATAATAATATTAACGCAATCAGGAAACAATGCACAAATCATAAAACATATGAGAGACAAAGGTTTTATATGGAAACACCCTCTCGAAATAAAACCACAACAAAATATTGCTTATATTTTTCTTCAATAAATTTAGTGGGTACCAACCTACAGTAGACACCAATCCCCTAAAAAAGTTCATGGACACCAATCCATAGGATACACTGATATCCTATACAAGTTTATGGACACCACTCCATAGGATACACCAATACCCTTGCTCAATTTCATCGACACCAATCCCCTTTATCAAGTTCATGGACACTAATCCACAGGAGACACCAATCCCCTTGTTCAACTTCATGGACACAAATACACATGAGACACCAATCACCTTGCTCAAGTTCATGGGCACCAATCCATAGGAGACACCAATCCCATTTCTCAAGTTTGTGCACACCAATCCATAGGAGACACCAATCCCCTTTCTCAATTTTGTGCACACCAATCCATAGGAGATAACAATACCCTTGCTCAAGTTTGTGCACACCAATCACCTTGCTCATGTTTATGGACACCAATCCATAGGAGGCATAAATCCCCTTGCTTAAGTTCATGGATACCAATCCATAGGATACACCAATCCCCTTGCTAAAGTTCATGGATACCAATCCATAGGAGACACCAATCCCCTTGCTCAATTTCATGGACACCAATCCCATTGCTCAAGTTCATGGACACCAATCCCCTTGCTCAAGTTCCTAGACACCAAACCATAGGATATTTCAATTCCCTTGCTCACAAATATGGTCCAAAAGTCTTCTCAAAAATACTGCTCAAATTTTCTCCAAAACATCCTAACAAAACCTCCTCTAATTTGCTCCATAACCTGCTCATAAAACCTACTCAAATGTGCTCCAAAACCTTACCCAAAATGGCAAACATGATTCTAAAAAACATTTATCATAAGGCTTAATTCTACACTCAATTTTATCCTTCTTTTTGTATGTGTCTACTACTATTTTATTTATTCCCACAAATTCTTTTCTAACTCATTTCAATTTCATTTTTCACCTATTCAACAATATTTGCCTCAAAAATAAAAACCAAAACACAATTTTTTTTTCTAATTCATTTCAATTCCTTATTCCTCCTATCCAAAAATATTTACCTCAAATAAAAACCAAAACACCAAACTATTTTCTAATTCATTTCAATTCCTTATTCCTCCTATCCAAAAATATTTACCTCAAATAAAAACCAAAACACCAAACTCTTTTCTAATTCATTTCAATTCCTTATTCCTCCTATATAAATATTTGTAAAATAAAAAATTAAAAAAAAAAATTAGACCTTATATATCCCTTAATTATTTAATCAATTTTACTTAAATAATTTAACATTCACTAAAGTTGACTCACATACCTCTTTTTATTTCACGTGATCTCCTTCAACATATTGACCATTAAATGTAGCACAAAAATCATTTTTTCTCCTTGAAGACATTAACCATTAAAGGTAGTAGAAAAATAATTTAGAAAAAATCTTATCATGTTGTTGAGGAGATTTGAAATCCTACCCTTAGGCAATGTAGCTCTTTGATGTTTGCAGACAACCGATTGGGATAACCCAACGGTTGTGATGGAAAGTGTAATATAATGTATTCAAACCTTCTATTTCTATGTTGCCAACAATGTCATTTATCTTCTATTAAAACGTTATTACCAAAACACATGAATTCTACCTGTGTCACATCTATGTAGCACTTTCCAGATCACGCTCAATATGATCTTGATTCCCTGTGACAAAATGAATGGAGATAGATATTTTTTCTTGGCCACACAAAAGTGCACACACAATGTGGACCTCCCCTCTTGCTACTTTGAAATCTCTTCTTTGTCATCCTTATTAATCAAGTTGTCTACTCTCTTTTGTATCTAGTGCTTCTTGCACCTACTTCAATCTTACACTTCTCCTCCTATCTTCGTGCACTTGCTTCAGATTGTTGTTACATCATTTTCCCTTTTGTTTGCACTCATTTCATGAATACGTTCATCAAAACTCTATTATGTGCTCCCTCACGAAGATTTTTTTTGACACTCCACTCTATGCTCTCTCACGAAGACATTCACCAATACCCTACTATACGTTGTCCTCATGAAGGTATTATTCGAAACTCCACTTGTGCTCTCATTCCAAATACATTCACTAAAACTCAATTATGTGTTGTCCTCATGAAGGCATTCGATTAAATTCAAATATTTGGGTATATTTCCAACATATATTTATATCCAAACTTCTTTTCTTAGCTTTTGCACCCAAGACATCAACCATCCCAATAATTTTTTAAACCTTAACTTTATCATATTTAAATTTAATATTTAAATATTATAAGGTATAAATTTTAATATAAATTTAATATTTAAATCCTCAATTTAAATATTAAAGCATATTATTTAAATTAAAAAAAGTCCTTGAAGATATTTCTGCCTTGAATACATTGCCCAAGACATGATATTATCCAAACTCATGATATTATTGTCAAACCATTAGAATATTAAAATTTATCCTTCCAATATTGCCTTTGACATAAATGACAACTCAACATTTCTAACAATATCTCCCTTTGTCATTTATGGCAACCCTACAATGAACCTGTCCTTTACTACAACATGATCACAAACTACTCCCCTAACTAGTTGCTCCCCCTTAATGAAATTTTTCCCCTTTGACATCAATGGCAAAGGCTCCTTGGGGTTGTAAGATAAGACACTTCACACTGCCCCCTTTCTTTCTGCTCTTATTTGAGACTTCAATTATGATATGGGAGTGAAAATCCCAAATTACTATGCTCCTCTTCTTGTTCTATTTTCTTTCTCAAAACCTTGGAGGTCATCCCATTTTGAACATTTTCACCACCCTCTCTTTTTCTTGACTTTGGATATTCAAGGAATATTGTTCTGCACCATCTAGTTGTATGCCCAAAATTATTAAATTTGTAACATATGATGTTGTAGTTCATGAGAGGTGCAAAATAATTGAAATTTCTCTTGGTGAAGCCAAAATAATTCATAGCACGGATCCTACAATTTACAACTTTATGAAAAAATTTCTTACATGAGAAATAATAACCATGGAAGAAATTTTGAAACTTGTCAAATTTCCTTGGAGGATATTGTCGCATGGTTCTCTCATTGTTGCTTTTGTGATGGACCTTGTTCCTTGATAATGCTTTGTTATTATCCTTATTGATGCTATCAACATAATTCTTAGGCTCTTCTTAAATTACTTTCTTTGATTCCTCTATTTATTTTGAGCTTGACTCCAACTTTTGTTTCTTTTGACCTTCTTTAAAAAAAAGTCCAATATTTATAGATGAATATTTGTGTGTTTTGATAATATCACCAATTAATTTTGTGCTTTTTTCAAACCTATGTAGCTCATCATTAGAATATTCCACTTCCTTCCTCATATAGATAACCTCATGTTGCATTTTTCACATTGCAACTCTTTCGTATTTAACATCTTAGTCATACCTTCTTCAATTCGCTTTGCTTATTCAACTTTAACTTTTAGGTCAATGAGTTCTTGTGATAACTTTACCTTTGTCTTCTCATCCTCTTGTGCTTGAGCCTTCAATATTTAGTTCTTCTTTCTAATCCTCTTCAACTCTTAAAGAGAAATAACAAGTTCCTCTTCTATGTCAACCATGGCTTCTTCTTCATTTTTTGAATATTTTTCTTCTTCTTGGTCTTTGACAACAAAAGCATATTATTTCTCTTCTATGGCCAAAAATAGAATTTCTTCTCTTTTACTATTTGAGAGACTTTCATCGTTGTTGATGGAAGAACTGCTTGCTTATTCAACATAAAATCTCTTCTTATATCTTTGAAAGATCTTATTCTCATGCTTGTTTTGACCATACCTATTTTTCTTTTCATGATAAAATTTTTTTATTTCTTTTTCTTATATTCATTTTCTTCTTCACTGCTACTACTTATAGCTTGTGGATAATTAGATGCATAGTGACCAAGGTTACCACAATTAGAATATTTTATAGAATACATACCTTTATATTTTCTTGGACCCTTCTTATTTCTTCGCACAAAGTTAGCTTCTTATATGTTGCTTGATACATCACTTGATTTTGGTTCCTTATTCTTTGTCTTCTTTGAAGCTTTAAATATTGTTTCTCATTTGGATGTTTAATATTTTTTTGTCCTCATATCATAGCCTGTGATAATTCCATATCGCTCATCTATGCTTAAGGTTTTAAGATCATTCATTTCTTCTATTTCTAAAAACTTTGCATCAAACCTCATGGGAAGTGACCTTAAGATTTTTTGAAAAATCTTATATTCTTCAATATTTTCTCCAAGTACATGAATGGTTTTGACAACCTCATTAACTCAGAGTAGATACTTCATAATATTTTCCCCATATTTTATTTTTAATTCTTCAAAATTCCTCCTATGGGTTTGAAGTTTTGTCATTTTAACCTTATCGTCTCCTTCATATGTTCTTTGTAACTTATCCCATATTTATTTTGTTGAGGTGCATTACATGACTTTCACAAACTATGATTCACATAATCCACTTAATATTACATTTATTTCCTTGGCATTATTTTTGAATAGTTTCTTGCCATCTCTATATGTGGGAGAAGTTGTAGGTGGTGTGAACCCATACTCAATTAATTACCATATATCATATCCATGTACCATACAATAAATTTATATCGTTATGCTCTAGAAAGTATACTTAGTCCCATAAAAAAGTGGTTCCCTATTTTATGAAATACCTTCAAGGCTAGCCATGTGTGTTCTTGTAAGATCTTCCTTCAAGTTGTTAGTCTTTCATGAAGGAACCCACTCTGATACCGATTGAAGAAGCTAGATAATACTAATATGGAGGGGTAAACAGTATAAGATAAAAAATTTCTCTTTTAATTCCAAATGATAACAAAAATAATATTAATGTAATAAAAAAACAATGCATCAATCACCACACATATGAGATATCGTTGCTCAAGTTTATGGAAACCAATCCATACGAGACACCAACCCTTTATTGGATTTTGTGGAAAAAAATCCATAGGGAGACACCAATCACCCTGATCAAGTTCATGGAAACCAATCCATAGGATAAACCAATCCCCTTGCTCAATTTTGTGGATACCAATCCACATGAGACACCATTACCATTGCTCAATTTTATTGACACCAATCCATAGTATTTTCTCAAGTTCATGGATAACAATCCATAAGAGACACCAATCTACTTGTGGAAGTTTATGGACACCAATCCACAGAAGACACCAATATAATTGCTAAATTTTATGGACACCAATCCATAGGAGACCAGTAATCTTGCTCAAGTTCATGGACACAAATCCATAGGAGAGACCAATCCCATTACTCAAGTTTTTTGACACCAATCAATAGGAGACACCAATACCTCCTTAAAAATATCTCCTTTTTCACCTTTATTAATCATGCCATATGATCTCTTTTGTATTTGGTACTTCTTGCACCCACTTCAATATTGAAGTTGTCCTCCTATGTTAATGCACTTGCTTTAGATTTTTTTTACACCATTGTCCCTTCTATTTATGCTCATTTCATGAAGATGTTCACTAAAACTCCACTTTGCACTCTCTCACAAAGATGTTTGTTGAAAATCCACTCTACATCCTTCATGAAGATGTTCATTGAAAACCTACTGTGAATTGTTCTAACTAAACCATTATCCAAAACTCCACTTGTGCTCTCCTTTCAAAGACATTCACTAAAACCCTACTGCGTGTTGTCCTCATGAAGGTGTTCAATTAAATTCACAACTTTGGATAGATTTCCAACATATATTTATATCCAACCTTCTCTTCTTAGCTTTGGTGCCCAAGACATTCCACCATACCAATAATATTTGAAACCTTAAATTTATAATATTTAAATTTAATAGTTAAGTATTATAAGCATTGAATTTTCATATAACATTAATATTTAAATACTGAATTTAAACATTAAAGCATATTCTTTAAATTAAAAAAAAAACATCCTTGAAGATATTTTTTCCTTGAATACATTATCCAAAATATGATATTATCCAAACTCATTATATTATTGCCACTTATGATATTATTTACAAAACCATGATCATATTTAAAGTTATCCTTCCAATTCTGCCTTTCACATCAATAACAACTCAATATTTCTAGTAATATCCCCCTTTGTCACTACCCTCTTTCTTCTTGATTTTCTTTAAGAATTCAATTATGATATGGGAGTGAAACTCCTAAATTACTATGATCATCTTCTTGTTCTATTTTCTTTCACCAAACCATAGAGGTCATACCCTTTTGAATATTTTTACCACCCTCTTTCTTGCCTGACTTCAAAGATTCAGGGAACATTGTTATGCACCATCTAGTTGTATGCCAAAAATTATTATATTTGTAACATATGATGTTGTAGTTCATGAGAGGTACAAGTGAATTGAAATTTATCTTGGTGAATCCAATATCATTCATAGCATGAATCCCATAATTTACAACTTTATGACCAAATTTGTTACATGAGAAACAATAACCATGGAAGAAATTTTGAAACTTCTCTGATTGCCTTGGAGGATATTACCGCATGGTTATCTCATAGTTGTTTCTGGTGTGGACCTTGTTACTTGATGATGATTTATATATTCCTTCTTGATGCTATTAGCATAGGTATTAGGCTCTTCTTCAATTACTTTCTATGATTCCTCAATTTATTTTGAGCTTGACTCCCCCTTTTGTTTCTTTTGACCTTCTTAAAAACCAATTTCATTATTTACACATGAAGATATTTGTGTTTTTATAATATCACCAATTATTTTTATTCTTTTCCCAAACCTGTGTTGCTTATATTTAGAATATTCTACTTCCTTCCTCAGAGAGACGACCTCATGTTCCATTTTTTCACATTCCAACTCTTTTGTCTTAAACTCCTGAACCATACATTCTTCAATTCACTTTTCCTCTTCAACTTTAACTTTTAGTTCAATGATTTCTTTAAATTACCACTTCAATTCGCTTTTACTCTTTAAATTTGACTTTAATAAGTCCACGAATGGTGTTGAAAACCCCATCAACTTAGAGTAGATACTTGGCAATATCTTCCTCGTGTTTCATTTTTAAGTCTTCAAACTTCCTCCTGTGGGTTTGAATTTTTGGTATTTTAACCTTGTCATATCCTTCATATTTCTTTGTAACTTATCCCATATTTCTTTTGTTGAGGTTCATTGCATGACTTTCACAAACTCTAATTCACATAACTCACTTAATATTGAATTCATTTCCTTGGAATTATTTTCAAATAGTTTCTTGCCATGTCTATCAGTAGGAGGAGTTGTAGGTGGTGTGAACCCATCCTCAATGGATTTCCATGTATAGCCATGTGCCATCAAATAATTCTGCATCCTTATGCTCCATAAAGCATAGTTAGTCCCATAAAAAAGTGGTACCCTATTTGATAAAAATATTTTATGTCTAGTCATGTGTTCTTGTAAGATATTCCTTCAAGTTGTTAGGCTTTCACAAAGGAACCCGCACTAATACAAATTGAAGAACATAATATTATATTGAGTGGAAGGGATGAACAGTATAAGATAAAACATTTTTCTTTTACATCCAAATAATAACAATAATAATATTAATGCAATAAATAAACAATGCACATATCACAATACATATGAGAGACAGATATTTTACGTGGAGACACCCTCTCGAGAGAAAACCACAGTAAAATATTTATATGTTTCTTCAATACATTTATTGGGCACCAACCCTAAGGAGACACTAATCCGCTATACAATTTCATGGACACCAATCCACAGGAGACACCAATACCCTATACAATTTCATGGATACAAATCCATAGGAGACACCAATATCCTTGCTCAAGTTTTTGGACACAAATCCATAGGAGACACCAATCCATAGGAGACACCAACCCCTTGTTGAAGCTTGTGGACACCAATCCATAGGAGACACCAATCACCCTGCTCAAGTTCATGGACACCAATCCTCATGCTCTAGTTCATGGAAACCAATCCATAGGAGACACCAATAACCTTTCTCAAGTTTGTAGACACCAATGTACAAGAGACACCAATCCACTTGCTCAAGTTTGTGGACACCAGTCCATAGGAGACACCAATCCATAGGAGACACCAATAACCTTGCTCAATTTCATGGAAACCAGTCCATAGGAGACACCAATCCCCTTACTCAAGTTCATGGGCACCAATCCATAGGATACGGTAATCCCTCCTTAAATATCTCTCCTTTTTCACCCTTATTAATCGTGCCATCCACTCTCTTTTGTATTTGGTGCTTCTTGCACCCATTTCAATATTATGCTTGTCCTCTTGTGTTTGTACACTTGCTTAAGATTGTTGTTACACCATTGTCTCTTCTATTTGGGCTCATTTCATGAAGATGTTCACTAAAACTCCACTCTGCACTCTCTCACAAATATGTTTGCTATAACTCCTCTCTACGCTTCCTCACGAAGAAGTTCATTAAAATCCTACTATGTGTTGTCCTCATGAAGGCATTCTTCGAAAATCCACTTGAACTCTCCTTTCAAATACTCTCACCGAAACCCTATTATGTGTTGTCCTCATGAATGCATTCAATTAAATTCACAAATTTGGATATATTTCCAACATATATTTATATCCAACCTTCTATTCTTAGCTTTGGTGCCCAAGATGTCCACCATCACAATAATATTTGAAACCTTAAATTTATAATATTTAAATTTAATAGTTAAATATTATAAGCTTTAAATTTTCATATAACATTAATATTTAAATCCTCAATTTAAACATTAAAGCATATTCTTTAAATTTAAAAAAATACATCCTTGAATATATTTATGCCTTGAATACATTGCCCAAAATATGATATTATCCAAACTCATTATATTATTGCCACTCATGATATTATTTACAAAACCATGAGCATATTCAAAGTTATTCTTCCAATTCTACCTTTGGCATCAACGACAACTCAATATTTCTAAAAATACCCCCCTTTGTTTTTGATGATAACACTGCAATGAATCTATCCTTTAGTGCAACATGATCACAAATTTCTCCCCCTAACTAGCTACTCCCCCATATAGAAATTATCCCCCTTTGATATCAATGGCAAAGGCTCCTTGTGACTGAAATATAACACACTTAACATTGCCCACTTTCTTCTTGCTCTTCTTTAAGACTTCAATTATGATATGGGAGTGAATCTCCCAAATTACTATGCCCCCTTTCTTGTTCTATTTTATTTCACCAAACCATGGAGGTCATACCCTTTTGAATATTTTTACCACCCTCTTTTTTTCTTGACTTCGAATATTCAAGGAACATTGTTTTGCACCATCTAGTTGTATGCCAAAAATTATTATATTTGTAACATATGATGTTGTACATCATGAGAGGTTTAAATTAATTGAAATTTCTCTTGGTGAAGCCAAATTCACTCATAGCACGGATCCTACAATTTACAGCTTTATTACCAAATTTGTTACACGAGAAACAATAAATATGGAAGAAATTTTGAAACTTGTCTGATTGCCTTGGAAGATATTACCATATGGTTATCTCATTTTTGTTTTTGGTATGGACCTTGTTACTTGATGATGCTTTGTTATATTCCTTCGTGATGCTATCAACATAGTTCTTAGTCTCTTCTTAAATTAATTTCTATGATTCCTCAATTTATTTTGAGCTTGACTCCCCCTTTTGTTTCTTTTGACCTTCTTCAAAACCAGGTCTAGTATTTATAGACAAAGATCTCTATGTTTTGATAATATCACCAATAATTTTTGTACTTTTCCCAAACATGTGTAGCTTATCATTAGAATCTTCCACTTCCTTCCTCATAGAGACAACCTCATGTTCTAGTTTTTCACATTCCAACTCTTTTGTCTTTAACTGCTTAGCCATACCTTCTTCAATTTACTTTGCCTCTTTAACTTTGACTTTCAAGTCAATTAGTTATTGTGACAAATTTGACTTTGTCTTATCATCCTCATGTACTTCAACCTTCAATCTTGAGTTCTTATTTCTAACCCTATTCAAGTCTTCAAGAGCAACAACAAGTTCCTCTTCTATCTCAACCATGACTTCTTATTAATTGTTTTAATCCTTTTCTTATTCTTGGTCTTTGAAAATAGGAGCATCTTCTTTCTCTTCAATGGCAAAAAATAGTATTTTTTCTCTTTCACTATTTGAGATACTTTCATCACTGTTGCTGGAATAACTGCTTGCTTATTCAACATAAAAAATATTCTTATGTATTTGAAAGATCTTCTTCTCACGCTTGTTTTGACCATACCTATTTTTATTTTTATGATAAAATTTTATTTCTTTCTTTTTATTATATTCTTTTTCTTCTCCACTGCTACTACTTCTAGCTTTTGGACAATTAGATGCATAGTGACCAAGGTCACCACAATTAAAAATTTTCATAGAATGCATACCATTATGTTTTCTTGGACCCTTCTTATTTCTTCACACAAAGTTAGCTTCTTCTTCGTTGCTTGATTCTTCATTTGATTCTAGTTACTTATTATTTTTATTATTTAAATATTTAAATGTTGCTTCCCATTTGTATTTTTTATATTTTTCTATCCTCATCTCATAGGCTATGAGAATTTCATGTAGCTCATCCATGATTAAAGTTTTAAGATCCTTCATTTCTTTTATTGCTGAAATATTTGCATCAAGCCTCATAGGAAATGACCTTAATATTTTCTGAACAAGCTTAAAGTCTTCAATATTTTCTCCAATTTTCCATGATTAATGGTGTTGAAAACCTCATAAATCAAAGTAGATAATTGGCAATATCTTCCTCATATTTCATTTTTAAGTCTTAAAACTTCCTCCTATTAGTTTGAATTTTTTCCATTTAAACCCTGTTGTCTGATTCATATGTTCTTTTTAACTTGTCCCATTTTTATTTTCCTGAGTTTCATTGCATGAATTTCACAAAATTTAATTCACAAAACTTGCTTAATATTGCATTCATTACCCTGAAATTATTTTCAAATAGTTTCTTACCATCTCTATCCATGGGATGAGTTGTAGGTGGTGTAAACCCATACTCAATGGATTGCCATATATCATAACCATGTGCCATCAAATAATTCCACATTCTTATGCTCCAAAAAGTATAGTAGTCCCATAAAATAGTGGTGAACTATTTGATTAAAAACCTTCCTGGCTAGCCATGTGTGTTCTTGTAATATATTCATTCAAGTTGCTAGGCTTTCACAAAGGAACCTTCCATGATATAAATTGAAGAACACATGACTATACTATGAGGGAGGGGTGAAAAGTATAAGATAAAACTTTTCCCTTATAAATCCAAATAATAACAACAATAACATTAATGCAATAAAGAAACAATGCACAAATCACTACACATATGAGAGACAAAGCTTTTACATGAAAACACCCTATCGAGAGAAAACCATGACAAAATATTGCTTATATTTTTCTTAAATAAATATAGTGGGTACCAAACGAGAGAAGACACCAATATTCTATACAATTTTGTGGACACCAATCAAAAGGAGACACCAATCCTTCTATACAAGTTCATGGACACCAATCCATAGGATATATCAATCCCCTTTCTCAAGTTTATGGACACCAATCTACAGGAGACACCAATACCCTTGCTCAAGTTCATGGACACCAATCCATAGGAGACACCAACCCCTTTCAAAAGCTAGTGGACACCAATCCATAGGATACCTCAATTCTCTTACTCAAGTTTATGTACACCAATCCATAGGAGACACCAATCCACTTTCTCAACTTCATGGACACTAATACACAGGAGAAACAATTCTCCTTGCTCAAGTTTATGGACACCAATCCTCTTGCTCAAGTTCATGGACACCAATATGTATGATACATCAACCCCCTTGCACAAGTTCATGGATACCAATCCACATGAGACACCAATCCCCTTTCTCAATTTCATGGACACCAATGCATAGGAGACACCAATCCCCTTGCTCATGTTTATGGACACCAATGAATAAGAGACACCAATCCCCTTGCTCAAGTTCATGGACACCAATCCATAGGAGACACCAATCCCCTTGATCATAGATCTGGTCCAAAATTTTGCTCACAAATACTAATAAAATCTACTCTAAAAATTGCTCAAATCTACTCTAAAACCTACTCACAAAACCTGCTCAAATATGCTCCAAAACCTTACCCAAAATTGCAAACATGATTCTAACAAAATTATGGCATAAGGATTAATTCTGCACTCAATTCTACCATTATTTTTGTATGTGTCTGCTACTATTTTATTTGTTCCCACAAATTATTTTCTAACTCATTTCAATTTTATTTTTCACCTATTCAACAATATTTGCCTCAAAAATAAAAACCAAAACACCAAACTCTTTTCTAATTCATTTAAATTCCTTATTCCTCCTATCCAAAAATATTTATCTTAAATAAAAACCAAAACACCAAACTCTGTTTTAATTCATTTCAATTACTTATTCCTCTTATGAAAAAATATTTACCTCAAATAAAAACCAAAACACCAACCTCTTTTCTAATTAATTTCAATTCCTTATTCCTCCTATATAAAGATTTATAAAATAATACTTTATTAGAGAAAAATTACACCTTATATCTCCTTGAATTATTTAATCAATTTTAATTAAAGAACTTAACATTCACTAAATTTGACTCACATACCTCTTTTTATTTCATGCGCTCTCCTTCAACACATTGACCATTAAATGTAGCACAAAAATAATTTGTTCTCCTTCAACATATTAACCATTAAATGTAGTAGAAAAATCATTTAGTAAAAACCTTATCATGCTACTAAGGATATTTGAACTTCTAACCTTAGGAAACATATCTCTTTAACGCTAGCGGGAAACCAATTGGGATAACCCAATGGTTGTGACTGAGTTTAAAAAACTTAACGATCAAAATCTCTATCTTTCAAGCCATAAAAGATATATCTATCTATGGAAGACCATACGAGAACTGTGCCTCAAGAAATCAGGGAGGAAACTAGCTAAATCAATCAATTTAATAGGTCAATTAGCTTATCTAATGTTAGGGAATACCTACAACTAGAAGTACTTAGATCCAGGAAGCCTTGTGTTAACTATAAATATATAAGGCTATGTTTTACCAAATACACTAGTATATTTAGGGGCTGCCATCAATATCATACCCCAGGAGACCATGCAAAAATAGAAATTGACTAATATGAAGCCCTAAAACTATGGTGTAGTTGGTAAATAGGTCCACAGTACTCCCTAAGGGAATGATAGAAGATATCACTATTACAATGGATGCATGTGAATATCCAGTAGATTTTTTAGTGCTACAATCCAATTCTAGGTTAGGTGGATACCCATTAATCTTAGGTAGACCTTGGTTGGAAATATCTAATGCTTACATAAGTTGTAGAGATGGAAAATGATTATCTCATATGGTCAGAATATAAAGAAACTAATCATGCATCCACATGCACAGTCTTTAGATTTATTGGAAGAACTTGAGAATGAGAGTCAAAATATTGGTGGTCTATAAATGATCCAACCTGTCATAACAGTTGATGAGTTGGGAGATGAAAATGATGAGGATAAGATGATATCTCACTTTTTCAAGAGGAACCCTCCTATCCTCCTCCTAAATTATCATTAGTGGGAGGAAAAATCCACCATATTCAACAAAAATAAGTTGCACTTGGCAGAATTTTGAACATATATAACAAGTTCATATCTAAAAAATAAACCAAATTGAAAAAAACATTGGAAAAACATCAATATGCCTTTGATTGGGAGTATTCTGAAATGAGAGGAATGTGTCCTGAGACCTGTACTCATAGGATATATCTAGAAGACTAGTTTAAACCAGTAATACAACCACATAGGAGAATGAACCCAACTATGAAAGAAACTGTCAAAAAAAATTACAAAAACTCCTCATAGTTAATTTATCTACACCATTTTAGATAGTGAGTGGGTATCACCATTAGTGGTGGTGCCCAAGAAGAATGGAAAGTGGAGAATTTGTGTTGATTATAGGTTTCTGAACAAAGTAAATAAGAAATACCACTTCCTTTTACCATTCATAGATCAGGTCCTTGACACCTTAGCAAGAAATAAGCAGTTTTATTTCCTAGATGGGTTCAATAGATACAATCATATCCAAATAGGGGAAGAAGATCAAGATAAAACCACCTTCACTTGTCCATGGGGGACATTTACTTACCAAGTTTTACCATTTTATTTATGCAATGCACCTACCACCTTCCAAAGGGTAGTTCTGAGCATTTTTTCTAACATGATTGGAGAGACTGTGGAGGTATACATGGATGATTTCACTGTATATGGAGAAAATTTTGAAACTGCCACAAAAATTCTGGAAAAGACACTCAAACGGTGTGAGGAAACTAACCTATGCATAAGTAATGAGAAATATTATATGCTTATGCATGAAGGGATAGTTTTAGGACATCATATTTCTACATATGGAATCAAAGTAGATAGAAAGAAAATAGAAGTCATCCAAACCCTACATACTCCCAAAACACAAAAGGATATCCATAGTTTCCTAGGATCAACCGGTTACTATAGAAGGTTTATATCAGACTTTAGAAAAACTACTAAACCTATTACCACATTTTTAATTAAGGATACATAGTTTGTATGGACTGAAGAATGTGAGTAATAATTCAACATCTTAAAGGAAAAACTAATTACCACTCAAGTGTTGAGAGGTCCAATTTGGACCATACCTTTTCACATATATGTTGATGCATCTAACAATGCAATAGTCTCAGTACTAGAACAAAAATTTGGTGATGATTTTTATGCCATATATTATGTTAGTAAAAACCTCACAGGTGCTAAACTCAATTATTCTATTACAGAAAAAGAGTTTCTTGTAGTAATACATGCTCTTAACAAATTTTGTCATTACATTATAGGTTATCAATTTTTTGTACACACTGACCACTCAACGATTAGATACTTGACAAACAAACCTAGGATTAGTGGTAAAATTATTATATGGTTGTTGCTTTTACAGTAATTTGATATGACAATAGTGGACAAGCCAAGAAATGACAATGTGGTAGTTGATTTCTTATCCAGATTAACACCTTCAAACTATGCAACTATAGAGGACCAATTTCTAGATGAGCATTTGTTTGCTCTGAATGATCAGATACCTTGGTATGTAGATATGGCTAATTATATAGCCACTAGTAAAGTATCCCCTACACTTTTACCTTATAAAAAATAGACTTTAATTGAGAAAAGTTTATATTTCTTATGGATCGATGGGTGCCTATTTAAAACAAGTCTTGATCATCTTATGAGAATATGTGTTGCTAGGAATGAAATAATTGAAATGCTTAATGCTTGACATGATGAACCTTGTGGTGGCCATTTTGAAGGAAAATAAACTGCATATAAATGGTTGCAGGTTGGTTATTACTGACCTTCACTATTTAAATATGCAGCTAAACATGTAAGCCAGTGTGATCAATATCAGACGATGGGCGGACCTACTCTCAGAGATGAGAGTCCACTCCAACCACATGTTCATATTGATCCATTTTATAAATAAGGAATGGAATTCATAGGACCTATTAATCCATAATCAGGAGGTAAGAGGTATATCCTAGTTTGTATTGACTATATGACTAAGTGGGTTGAAGTGCAGGATTTACGTGATTCAAAGGAGAAAACTTTAGCATATTTATTGTATTTTTCAATTTTTACAAGATTTAGGGTTCCAATGGAGATCACAACGGATAAAGAACCTCAGTCTACTTCAAGGATGAATCAATAACTCATGAAAAATACAAAATTAGGCATACCAAAACCACTTCCTACCATCCACAAGTGAATGGGTAAGTTGAGGTAACCAACCAAGAGTTGGAAAATATCCTAGCAAAGATAGGGCAACAACATGGGAAGGACTGGGATACTAGATTACTAGAAGTAGTGTGGAACTACAGGACCACCTAGAAGACTACTATAGGTTTCACACCATTTCAGTTAGTTCTTTGGGAAGAGTGATATGATGCCTATAGAGTTTGAAGTCAAAATACTTAGGACTGTAGTAGATTTGAATATAAACCTGGTTGATGCATAGAAAAAATGAATTCAGTAGCTTAATCAGTTGGATGAATACCACTTAGATGCTCTACAAAAAAGAGAGATCATTTGGAAATAAATGGCCAAGTGGCATGACTGCCACACTAGGCCAAAGCATCTTAAAGTGGGAGAATTATTATTATTATATGATTCCCAATTATAGGAATGGAAAGGCAAGCTCATACAGTATTGGATGTGGCTATATGAAGTAATTGAAGTCTTTAAAAATAGGGTTATGAGGATCAAAACAATAGACAGTACCACCTGCATCCATACCATGTATCTAAAGAATACATGATTGAGTCTATATTAGGGATGGTGGAGACCCCAGTTGATTCTGATTTTATCTTGAGTCAATAATATGTGGATGTACTCTGCATGGTCCCAAAGATAATTATTCTTTCAATTTTTTATTTTTTAGTTGTATTTTTATTTTGCAAGAATAATACCCTCAGTTCAACTGTTAGGCAGCCTGGAAAACCTAGTCCTTGCCTTCCTAAATTTCTAGGAGAAATTGCTTGTATTAGGAGTAGGTTATACCCATTTAGATAAGGAAATACTAAACCTAAATCTGCAAAAGAGTGTTTGAATAGATCTTTATGAAAAATAAAACATTCAACTGTTGGTTTAGGGGTGGATGCTAATTTTGTACTTGTTCTTTGACCAGAGCACTAAAAGGTCTGATCAAACTTAAAACACATATACAAGGAAAATTCAACACCCTTTGAATAAAGACAAGAATCTATTTTTCATTTTCTCATGGGAAAGGCACCTCATTCCCATTTTAAAGTAGAAGATGCCTGATTCCCATATTATGGAAAAAGGTGCCTAACTCCTATAATGTGAAAAGGAGACACCTGATTTTTGTTATATAGTATAGGGCACCTAACTCCAAGTATGTTAAGAATATGGTACCTGCATCTCATCTTATGGTAGACCGATACCTGATTTCTGGTTTTTCCAGGTAAAGGTGTACCTAACTTCCATTTGTTGGGATAGTGACATCAAATTTCCTATCAAAAAATTTTGTTTGTATAAATTTTATTTTTATAGCACCTGATTTCTAAGGCGCTTGCTTCTCATGATAAGTAGAGCACCCGATTGCTAATGCACCTACTTTCCATGTTAGGCATACTGCATCTGCTTCCTATGGTAAGTAGAGTGTCTGATTGCTAAGCCACCTAATTACCATATTAGGCATAAGCACCTAATTGCTAATGTGCTTGCTTCCCATGTTAGGAATAAGCATCTGATTACTAAGGTGGTTGCTTCCCATGTTAACAAAAATGTCTAATTTATAAGGTACCTACTTCCGATTTCCAAGGCACCTGCATGCCATAAATATAAAAAAAATGTGCATGATTTATCTATGGAAAAGGCACTTGATTTCCATCTATTTTGGATGTTTTTTTGCCTTGGAAAAATAAAACTTCGACATGGGGATGTGGTTCAAGCCATGTCAACACCCTATGCACGTGGAAAGTCAGAACTATCATGAATGAAATTAAAAGTTGACATCCACCAACTTTTGAGGAGGGGATGTTTGTCATCCCAAGAATAGGTTTTCCTAACTTTTATTTTTAATTTTGTAGGATGTCTTGAATAAGTCATATTGTAGCTACCGAGAACCAATCACATGGAAGAGAATTCATTGTATGGGAAATATGGCCATCATTATCCATTGTGGTTTGCCTAGTCATAAAACACTAGCCAATAGCAACACACCACAAATATATGTGCATATACACCCACAAAATGAATTTAGGTGCATGATTAAATTTTTTGTTTTATGTCTATATTTTTTCATACACATGTTTCTATAGAAAATTTTTGGTACAACTCCACTACTATCCTAGCCACCCAAATAACTCCACTTGAAACTGTGCTATGTGTCATGGCTTTGATTGGTCGATTATCTATGGTTATCACCTCTGCACAATCGGGCACATGCTTGAAGGAAAATTATCATAGATAACTATATTCACTTTTTATTATGGTAATTAACTATATGCATGTAAGAAAGTAGTAGTTTTAAAAACTACTTAATATCTACTATAAAGCTACCTACAGAAAGAGACAAACTAGAGTGTGAAGTGTTGTAGAAATTTAGGGAGAAAAACAAAAAGCATTGTCAAGTGAACTGTAAAATAAGAGAAAATCATGGGGGGTAAATCAAAGAACCATGACCTCAAGAAAAGTGAACCTATTGACTCCTCAGGGATTTTTTTAGATGTGCAAACCCAATTTGATGTTGCAATATGGATGGAGTATTGTTGACTAGTCAGTTAGGGCTAGGATGCAGTGGTAGCTAACAAATTTGTAGCATCCATGAGGGATGGAAAAATACACATGCAAGGACTAGAGATTCCAGTCACTAAAAATTATATTACCATTGTTATGGGCCTTCCTATGATAGAGAGAACTTGTAAAAGGAAGATAATATTGCTCTCTATGTACATATATTCTTTTTGGGATCTATGATGCACTTGATGCACACTGGTTTACCCAAAAAACACATCCTTGATCTCTGTATGGTGTTCTTTGTATAGATCACACAATTCTTCACTTGCTCTGGTAGATACTCCAAATTGAACACAAATCATTTTTAGTTTCTCAATCACATAATACATGGGGACAAAATAAACATCCTACATTACCTTACATGTACCCTCAAGGATGAGGCCAAACATTACTAGGCAGACACAACACTTGTCTTGGCTCACCATGGCTGGATTTCAGCCCTAGTACGATATGTAGAGTCACATAAATATATGATAGTTAAGGAGACCAAGGGTACTGATGTATTTCTAGGGGTACAAGAATAGGGAGAGGTGCTAATTCATGATGAGTAGCTAGCCCAAGTGGTGACAGAACAAGCAGAGAAAATGCCTACATCCCAACCTACAAAAAATATAGGGGAAGCAAGACAAACCTCATCCCTTATTTTTTTCCAAAATGGTGAGGAAGCAGGATAGGCTTTGTCTCCCACTACCCCTAAATTTGAGGATGGAGTAAGGTAGGATACGCCCAGCCTGACATCTATGTCAATTTCCACTAGGACTCAAAGCAGAAGGATGAAGGCATCAAGGGTGGTATCAAGCTCATCCGATGATGAAATAGTGATTGATGAGCTAAAAATGGAAGATTACCTGGACCAAATTTTACAGGATATTTCAAAGCGGTAAACTCCTCAATAGGAGGTTGCTCGAAAATATTTGCTATAGGAGGGGCAGGAGGAAGATTTGTAGCAATAGATGCAATTATTGAAAGAGAAGACTTCCACTTGAAAATTCAAATACAAATAAGAACATACTCTATTTCAAGAGTCCAATAAGGAGGTTGTGTTGAAAATGCATGAATTGTATCAGATAATTAAAAAATTATAGCGGTAAATACGGCAATCACAACTATAGGGCAGAGTAGTGGGAGTTGAGTAGCTGACCAAAGTAGATGCAACAATGCAAATGATGGGGCAACAAAGGTACCCACTACTGATATATAAATAGAGTAGGAAGAGGATACTACAATAGAAGTAGAGCAACCCCCATATCTTATTTTGCAGAACATGTACTTCAGGAATATGAAGTTGAGGTTGATAAACCTCAAAATGTAGAATAATCTATAGAAAAATTATATGAAGAGGAGAATGAGATGGAGGCTGAAGAGCCTCAAGTTTCAATAAATGAGGAAGATCCAAAGCATTATCCAATTGATGCAGGGACCACATAGCCTCAAGAGGAAGAAACAATCTTAGACGAGCAATAATTAGCTACATAGGAAGAAGAGGCTCAGTAGCCTGCATCCACTAAAAACAAAAGAATAACAACAACACCAACATACCTTGGAAGATAACATATAAAGTTGAGTTCAAAGAAAAAAGTTGTAAGGGCATATCATCAATGACCTAAAACTAGAGCAAGAGTTACCAAATTGAAGGCATTGGACATAGAATCCAATGAGAAATCAGAACTAGATTCTAAGAAGAATGGGAGGCAGCAAAGAAATTGTTTACTACCCAAAAAGAAAATTTCAAAAGATCAAAGAAGATATAGTAGGAGATGAAAAGAATTGGAAAAAGGTTTCTAAGATGACCCACAAGGAATCAGAAAAAGATGCCAAAAAGAAATCCAATAGGTCTCCTAAGTAAATTTAATTTGCCTAAACTAAGTATTTTTGGATCTTATATGGGTCGTTAGGTGATGAGCCATCAAGTATGAAGGCATATTTTATGAGGATGGGATTTCTAGGATCCATGCCACCTACAGATCAAGCATTAAGCATCATAACTCCTTCGGTGGCAAAAATATATGTCAATGCTAAACCTGAGCTTGACCCGACAGGGGTTGATTTATCCATAGATATGGTTTATAAAATTTCTAGCATCCCATTTGGTGATGAAGAAGCAGTGTCTGTGGGTGAATAGTTACCCATTCACCATGATTATTGGAAAATGGTTGAGCCCACATTCCAGAAAGATGCCACCAAATTATTTTTTTTACTATCTGAATTTTTAAAAAGGTAAGGTGGTATGCACAAGGGAACCACATAGGAAAAGAGTAGGGCCAAGTTAGCTAGTTTAACATAGCAAGCACCCAAAATAGTAGGGATAGGAGACAATTGCTCCTAAAGCACCAAAGGGGTGAAAGCCCCGAGATAAGGAAAAAGTAAAGGCCACTAAAAATAAAAGGACAAAGACCAATAGGGATTATTGGGACGTTGTAAAAAGAACTAGTAATTACTAGTATTAAGTGGCATAGGGATGTGCCACCCCTTAAGCATGGGGGGATGATGAGCCTTAGAATGTTTATTTTTTGTACTCCTTTTCCTTTAAAATGTGACACTTATTTTTTATAGACATACATGTTTTATGAAAATTATAAATATATATATAATAATTTATTCTACATGTTATTTAATATTTATGTTAAAGTGTATTTTGTGTAAATTTTATGGAAATTGTTGCATTTTGGTATGTTTTTATTAAGGTCCCACTTGGACCTGGCACTTGCGATTTTATGAAGGTAAAAAATTTGTAGAACATTAGTGTGAAGTATTAAATTAAGTACCCAATTTCATTTGAAGTGCCTAACTTTTTTTTGACACTTAACTGTTAGGTGCTTGCTTCCCATTAGGCGTCTGCTTCTTGTTAGGCACCTGAATCCTATGTTGGCACCTGCTTCCCGACTTCTGTAAACAAGGCACCTACTTCTCGATTTCTACATATAAGGTGCTTACTTCCTAACTTCTTAATATGAGGTGCTTGATTTCCACTAAAACCAAATTCCAGCATGACTTTATCGTCGGCAAAACAGAGCAAAATTTTAGCAATAAGCATAAATGGAGTTCCAACATTAAATGTGAACAAGGGATGACATCAAATAAGACTAACCACTTATTTTTCAACTACTACATGAAATATTTATTTAAATTGGGTAAAACAAATATCATACGTATTTTGGAAATAAAATACACTGAAATAACTCACCAAGATCGATATTTTACCTGATTCCTTCATTTATGTAGGTGATTGTAAAATCGAATTATTTTTTCAAATTCTTTTGAAAATTGTGATAGGGTGTGGCCGCATAACTTATAAATATGCATGCCACCCCTAAAGAAGACCCCCTATACTTTTCTATAATTTTTTTGATGCAAATATTAATAAAAAAATTTCTGAGTTATTTCCTATTAAATCGTCTAAAGCGTCCGTGAAAATTTAATGTGGGTAGAACCTACTAGATGTAGACACCAAAACAGCACCAATCCGATTATGTGACTGCAAACACTAATTGGTTTGACAAACACACCCCCCCCGGGGCCCCCCCCGCGGAGCCCAAGGACCGCCCCACCCTCTTCCCTATCTTATTTGGTGGGGGCGGGAAGCACTCGGCTCTTCTCCCTCCCCCCTCCCCCCCCCGCCCCCCCGGGGGCACACCCCATCCGGCCCCCCCCCCGCGGCGGGGGCCGCCACCCCCCCCGCGCGGGCCGCCCCCCCGGGGTGAAGAAAAAAAAAACACAAAGGGGGGGGGGGGGGGGCCGCCGGGCACCCCCCCCCCCCCCCCCCGGGGGGGGGGGGGGGGGGGGGGGGGGGGGGGGTGGGCGGGGGGGGGGGGGGCGGCGGGGGGGGCGGGGGGGGGGGCCCCCCCCCCCCCGCCCGGGCCGGGGCGCGCCCCCCCCCCCCCCCCCCCCCCCGGCCCCCCCCCCCCGCGGCTGGGGGCCCTGCCGCCCCCCACCCGGAGGAAAGAGGGGGGGGGGGGGCGCGGGCGCGCGGCGCTCTCGTCCTCCCCCACCTCCCCTTCCCCCTCTCCCCCCCCCCCCCCCCCCCCCCTCTCCCCCGCGGGGGGGGGGGGGGTGGGGGGGGGGGGGCCCGGCGGCACCCGGCCACCCGACCCCCACCACCCACCACCCCCCCCACCCCCCCCCCCCCCGGGGCCGGGGGCCCCCCCCCGCGCGGGCGCGGGGGCGCCCGGCGGGGGCCCGGGGGGGGGGCCCGCGGCGCCCCCCCCCCCCCTTTTCCTCTCTTCTATTTTTTTCTTTTTTATTTCTTTTCTTTTCTTCTTTCTTTTCTCCTCTTCTCTCTCCTCCCTCCTCCCTCCCGTTGTTGCTCTCTTTCGCCGCCTTCCTCCTCCCCCCCCTCCCCCCCCTCCGGCCGGCTGGCGGCCGCCGGCCCCGGCCGGGGGGGGGGGGGGGGGGGGGGGGGCCCGGCGGCCCCCGGGGCCCCGGCCCGGGGCCCCCTTACTCTCCCCTTCTTTTCGTGGCTCGGGGGGCGGCGGGGGGGGGGGGGGGGGGGGGGGGGGGGCGGGGCGGCTGCCCCGGGGCACCCCCGCCCCCCGGGCGGCGGCGCCCCCGGGGGGCGCGCCCCCGGGGGGGGGCCCCCGGGGCGCGGGGGGCCTCCGGCGTCTCCCGCGGCGGCTCGGCCCCCCCCCTCCCTCCCCCCTCCCCGCCCCCGTCGTCTGTGTCTCTCTCTCTTTCTCTCTTTTTTCCTCTTTTTCTCTCTCTTTCTCCCTCCTCTTTGGCTCTTTGCCTGTGTCGCTGGCCCGCCGGGCGCCTCTTGCGCCCCCTTTTGTCTTGGTGGTGCGGGGGGGGGGGGGGGGGGGGGGGTGGGGCGGGGGGGGGGGGGGGCCCGGCGGCGCCGCCCGCCCCCGGGGGGGGGGGGGGGGGGGGGTAGAGGGGCGGCCCGCGACCCGGCCCCTGCCCTCGCCCGGGCCCGGCGGGGGGGGGGGGGGGTGGGGGGGGCGGTTTCTGGTATTGGGTGGGGTGTGCCTCCCCTCCCCTCGCCCCTCCTCCCCTCCTCCCGCCCCCTTCCCCTCCTCCCTCCTCTTTTCGTTGGTGTCTCGCCCTGGTGGGGGTCGTGGTGGTTTGGGCCTTCTTCTTTCTGTTCCGCTTCCTCCCTAGAATCGTGGGACCAATTACAACAAATTTATTCCCTTACTTTCCTGTATTTTATTTTATTTATTTTTTTGTAGATTAAATTATTTTCCTGTTATTTTCCCTTATTTTTAGTAATTTCTAGCAAAGTACTATTTAATTTATGTGTGCATTCTAGTCCTATTTTCATAAATGTAGGGTAAATTATTGGTTTGGAATTTAGAATCAAAACTTCAATGAACATCAAACACCCCCCAACCATAAATCTGAGGGACTCATATCTGAAAGAGAAATTATAAGCATATATTGTGCATGACTACTCATAAGAGTATGAGCTACCCTAGGTTGAAAATTAAATGGAGGCAATTAATTGAACCATAGAAAAACTAACCAATGTTTTACCCAAAATGGGTGAATAAGTTGTAGTGAGTTGTCTTTTTATACCCTTTAGTATTAGAAATGATTCAACTTATTTTGATAAAAAATCACCATCCTTATTTGAGTGAATATTATTGATTGACCTTCTAATTTTCATTTTTACTAGTTTCTTAAATTGTTTGAAATGTGTAAAGGCTTCATATTTAAATTTTAATAAGTATATACACATTTTCCTACAATATTCATCAACAAATAGTTAAAAATATTTTTCTTCCAAGACTAAAATCCATTGGTCCACATAAATCTATGTGCACTATTTCTAGTGCTTCTCAAACTTTGTGCATTAGGTAATTTAGGAAATACCACACCATTTTATATCTACTCATTTAATTTAAGGAACATGCACTTATATGCCCCATAATTTTATGTAAAATATCTCTTGGTTTTAGTGTTCTAGTGTTCTTACTAATAGAACAATATTTGATAGGGTATCAAAAGCAAATGGTACATTTATGAAGGGTCAAGTGGCTATGATATTTCCTTGCTTAGCAATGATATAATTATTTTTATTTTTAATAATTTTGATATCAACCACTAGATTTTTATTTATCATCTAAGATACTAAGAGTAGATTAGTGATTAGACCTGATATATATAATAATTTTTTTACTATACATTATCCATTAGATAAGTTTATTATTATATTTTCTACCCAATTGATCTCATATATCCTATCATCTATCATAACAACTAATTTCTCATATTTTATTTAAAATGTGTTAAAACGTTTTTTATTTCTAGACATATGTATACTTGCCCCTATGTCAATATATAAATAATTTCTTACAAAACTTTATCATATTCTTCTTTAAAAATTCCCATGTTTTCAATTGTTAAAAACTTATTATTTAACCAATTTTAATCTTCTTATGTTTCATTAATCAGTTATAATTTCATAATTATCCCTGACAATTGCACATTGGTTAAGTCTTTGGCCTCTCTTTAGGGAGGTCCAATTTTCAAACCATAGTGTACCCAAAAGGGGATAGACTAGATGGTAGTAGTCAAGTGTTCTCTATTTGGCTACCCTAGTTCAATGTCCTAGAGTGTTAAGGTTCCCGTTGACTTAATTTTATCTAGTGGGATAAGGTTTATAGAGGTAACATCTAATGGTGTCATCATTTTCTCGATGAATAAAAAAATATCAATTTCATAATTTATCCTTTCAAATTTAGTCCTAATCTTCATTTATTTAAAATATTAATTAATATTTAAATCTTATTTCATTTAACTTCATTATAACTCCCAGTTAATTCATTTTTTAATTTATTTTAATCACCTTATATCTCCCACCATATTAATTATTTAACTATTAAAAATAATCAACTTATAAATCCCAATTAAATATTGTCCCACAATTTACTTTAATCAAATGCACCCAAAATATAGAAAATAAACCTTTAATAGCATGTAATTTCAAGGTGAATTAATATATTCAAATTATAATTAATCGTCCTTGTTGTATACTATCCATTGATACCTTTACATAATGTCTATTGACCGCTTCTATCTACAAACACTTGTCTACTTCTAATGCCTCACTAATTTTTATATTATTGTTCACTTTTAGGTTTGTGTTTCACAATATTCCAATGAATCTTTCAAAATATTCCTATGTTTAAATTTTTTATTAGCTATGCATGTTTCTTCACATTCCTCCAATGTCAATCTCTAATGTTATTCCATTTTGCTACTTAGATGTTCCTCTATTTTATTTCTTCAAACATTGACCACTCAATATTCATACTCCTTCTTGTTAGTATCTACATCCTTTCTTCAACCAATAGCAAGTATGTATATCTCCTCATTATTATTCCATTCAAAACTTCTCTTTAATTTTTACATTATTATTTAGCTTAGCATTTTATCTCAGTCTTCCAATGTTCTCTCCAGTATTCTAAATGTAGTTTCTTATTCTAATCCAGCTGACCATTCTATTGTTTCTACTTCAAGTATGAATACCAATAGTTTATCCTTCAAATCAGACCACTAGTCTATAGCTTCTCCTTGAATTCTACCACAAATATACTCTAACACTTTTATTCTAGAAATAATTTTACTCCAAAAACAATCATCATCTCCTGACTCCTCCAAATTCACACTAGACTCTAGACCTAACTATTCTCCACTTTGGATAGAGCCTACGAAAGTACCTCTAATACCATTTTTGGAAAAATAATCTAAATATCACAAGTCTATATTTCCTAGTATTGTATAATCACACAAAATCAATAATAACACCAATATTGCACAAAATAAAATATATTTATTGATAATATCAAACATTAATATTCTATATTACATTCTATAGAGTTGTATCATCAATGTATAATCTTATATAAGATTCTTTAATCCTCTTGGATTTTGCTTTCCTCAAACTAACATGAGATCCAACATTTCATATGCCTTTCTTACATAATGATAAAGTATCTCATGGTTTCATATCTTCCTACTTCTAATCTTGACACATCATGCAGGACTCTTTACTTACACTCATAACTCACATTGTACACATGAAACCCTTCACTCATAATTCATACTTGATTACATGACACAAAAAGAACTCTTCACAAATTGGCACATACCAAATACTAAACTCACAACCTAATCTAAATATTTACAATGGTACTCAAGGTACCAAATAATATAATACATCTAACATAGAAACTATGAAATAGGCACTCAAACATCTTGCTTCTTCTCTTCTTATATCATTATTCACATCAAAAAATTTGTTTCATTTTTTTGTAAATTTATCCCAGTTTAATAAAAAACGTTATTCACTTTGCATATAGTGAAATAATTTGAATCTAGAATCAAATAGATTTAATAATATTTTATTATGCTAAACCATATTTTAATGTTCTCATTCTAAGTTAGGTCATTTATCATTAACCAAGTCATTTTATTATGCCTTTGTGATTTTTAAATGAACCAATCCTTCAAAACATTCAAAGAAATTTATAACTTGGCCTCTCTTTTTATGAAGGGAATGAAGGAGAAAGTACCTCAACTATCAAATGAATATCACTATATTTTTTAAATTATAATTCCCAATCAAGACTTCTATCTTGGAAAGAACATGTTCTTCATAACTTTTTTTGAATTCTCCAAATATCATATGGCTTGTCTATATATATTCCTAATTATTAATTCAGCCATGAGTATGTGTGACAACTAAATTTTATTGAATTCAAATGATTTAAGGGGTAGAGGAAGTCAATATTCTATGATATAAAGAAACTCATGGCTATAATACTTAAATTAAGAGGTTTATACCCATATATTGACAAGAATATGAAGAAAATGAGATTGACCATCTTAAGATATTTTTATTCATATGATCTTCAAAAGTATTTTAATAAGAAACTAGAAGCTAAGGGTCTAAACACATTTTACGGGGATGGAAAATGATATGCAATTTAGAATGAAGGAATATTGAATAAGTATCTAGCAATCACAAAGCTAGAAATACCTCATGGGTATGAACATAATATGCATAACATGGCCCTCCTGGCCAAACAAGCATGGCGTCTTTTGACAAATGAGAAAAGGAGAATGAGATTACTATAATAGAGGAAGTAATTTGGCAGGAAATGGAGTTCTTAAGCTATTCCTTTCCTCCCGGGGGCAATTTTTGGAAATAAATCCTTCAAAATAAAAACCGTAGCAAAGGGCTACGGTGGGGGAAACGAGGGGGAAGAAACAATGGATTGTTAGGACCACAAAAGGGGTAAAGGAATATCCCCTCTCTCCCCCCCTTTCAACCCTTAGAGCTTGGGAGAATAATGAATTTTTTGGGTGTACAGAGTTGTATGACTTTTTATTACTTAATAAAAGAAAGAGGGGGGGAAGGAAGCCAAAAAAGAACAATGAGCTACGAGGGCATAAAAAAAATTCGGAGAATGAATTAAGGAGATTTACTCCCTCTTGGCATTCTTGAGGACGTGGGGGGAGCTTTGTGGGAAAATGGGGAATTTTATGGCTTTTACTGCTTATTGATAATGATGAACCTACTTTCCCTCACTTGGAAGTTTGGGCCAAAAAAATACAAAAAAAAGAACAGAAAAAAAAAAAAGAGGTGTGATTGTTGTTAATAGGTGGTTATCTATGTCGGGGAGTCTATTGATCTTTGTTTTGTATTGTAATTTTTCATCTCAATATTGTTAGGAATAAGTGTTTAATATATATCTTCTCGTCTTTTTTTTTATTTTTCTCTTATCCTTCTCCCATCTAAAAAAAAAAAAGAATTAGTCCCCCAAACACCATTAAATTTACCCCCACCCACCCCCTACCCCACACAAAACTCAACCAAAAAAAAAACAACAAAAAAACCCCACCCCCCCTAAGGGGGTTAAGATAAATTTTGATGGGAATCAGGGACGGGGGGGGGGGGGGGGGGGGGGCTCCGGGCAACGGGGGCGGGGGGGGGGGGGGGGGGGGGGGGGCCCCCCCCCGCCCCCCTTATATTAAAATAAAAAAAAAAAAATGGATATTAAAAAATATTTTAAAATTTTAATTTTTTTTTTTTTTTTTTTTTATTTAAAAAGCCTTTTTTTTTTTTTATTCTTTATTTTATATTTTTTTTTTTTTTTTTATTTTTCCAAAAAAAAATATGCAATAGTGGTATGAGTATCCTCTATCCTAGTGTGCTTACTTTATCCTAGATTACAAAATCAATAATTAAAGTATGAACACTCTTGAAAATATGGTTATATCGCAAAGAATATAATAGCCTAGAAAAATATGTGTTATAAGTTAGGGACCTTATAATCCCTCGCTCAAAATTAGCAATTTGTTGTAGATTTTTTGAACATTTGGAAATATAAGCACACGATGCTATCAATAACACTAAGACTAAACATAAAATCTTCAACTAGTCTAGACAACATAATATTTGTCATACCATATACATTTTTACTATTCAGTAACACCACCAAGAAAACAAGTAGGTACTACAAGAGCAAGAAAAACGAGACCCCCATGAATGAATTCTAGAAAATATGGATATGAGTATAGAAATAATCTAGGGTAAGATGCAATGACACTAAATGAGGGTGAAATTCATATGAAAATGTTTCATATTTATTTTTTATTATGACAAAAAATGGTGCTATTTTCTTGTTATAGATTTAGGTGAAGAAACAAATAGAGAACTCCAAGTTTACAAAAAAAACTACAAAAGGAGATGGTATGAGGCTAGGGATACAATAGAGGTTGTATGTACTACAACAATGTCTACTCATTCTTCTCATACCAATATTAAATTTCCTTCTCCTCTCACTTCTACTTTATCATCATTTTCTTCTCTCCCCACTTCTTTTACTCCTAATGTATTCACTTATCTATCAATAATTATAGGTGTCTTATATCCAAAAATATTATCAAATATTATAAACTAGAAGTGATTATCAAATATGACATGATTGAGCATGATATAATGATTATTAAAACCATAGGGTTAATCTATAAGTTTCATGGACATTGGCTAGGTTTTTCTGAGATTCAAAATTGGATTAAGTGGAAGTGGGGATTGAATTCAGATTACTCCATGACTTTCCTTCCAAAAGGATTTTTCTTCATTATTTTCTCTAGTTCAAAAATAAGGGATAAAATATTGGATGGATGCATGTGGTTTAGGGGTAAATATACATTATCATTAAGACCTTGGAGTGAGAATTGTTTTGTGGACACATAAACTATTAAAAGGCTTCCAGTATGGATTAAGCTTTTTGGACTTTCTTATAAACTAATAAATAAGGAGGTTTTGAAGAGTATTGGTAATAATATATGTGAATTCATCCAAGAGTGACCATATACGAAGGAGAGAAGACATGTATACACTCCAATATGTATTTCCATGGATATTTTTGAACCTTTACCACAATAAATTAGGATTAAAACTGAATCATGAGAATGAAATCGACAGGTGGATTATAAAATCATTACATTCTGATGTCACACATATCATGAAACTGGGCACATGGCAAAATATTGCAAAGTAAAAATTGAGGAAGAGATGAATTTTTTTTGGCATGAGGGTAATTTCAATTTGAAACAAGTAGACCATATACTAGAAGAATCTAGGTCAAATCAAGGATTTTCTACTCCTAAGAAAGTGGCAAGCAAAATTCCTCTACATATTCAAATGGAAAAGGCAATTACAATTCACTTGAATCATCCATTAGAAGAAAAAAATGGTATGGAATATGAGGAAGTACATTGTGTAAGTTAAAATATAGAAGGAGCTCAAGGTGCGAAGGAAGAGGGGAAGGAAAATTTGAATACAAAGGAAAATTGAGAGAATCTTAAATCAAATGAGGTGAAGGAGGTCAAGCTTAATCCAGCTAAATCACCTTTACTATCCTCAAGTAGTTTAAAACATTCTCCTTCAAATAAAAATAAACCTCAAGTAGTTTAAAATATTCTCCTTCAAATAAAAATAAAAGTAGTATGGAGTGTGTTCCTTACTCTTTAGGTTTTCAAAAGTAGTATAGTAAAGAAAATATTATGGAGGATATCCAAGGAAATTTAGGGTTTTTAGGTCAACATAAAAAAATGATGACTATCGAGGATCATATTTATAATTTAGAGTTTTTAGGGCAACATAAATAAAAAATGCTAATGATACTATTCCTTGCACTTTTGGCTCTTTAAGGCAACATAAACCTTTAGAAGATAAGTCTCATCTTGAACAATATGAAAAAGTGGAAGAGATTGATGAATATACGAGTGTTGGAAAGAATGAAATAAGGAGAGGAAGTCCATAAAAACGCAAACTAAGAGAAAAATAAACTCAAAAGGATATTGATCTGGGAAGCCAAATAAAAAAATCACAGGTGTTAACAAGAAAAGGGGCTAAACCCACTAACAAAAATAAAAAATATTGATGATGAAAATGATATCATGGAATATTAGGGGTATGAATAAAACCCCTAAAAAAAGAGTTATTAAGGAATTAATAGGTTGTTATCACCCTGAGTTTATTTTAATACAAGAAATAAAATTAAGTAGTGAAGAATGTAGGGAGGCTTTTAAGAAGATTTGGAATATAGGTGATTGTTTAGCAGTTTCTTCTACATGAACTTCAGACGGTATTTCAATAATATGGGACAAAGGAAAATGGGATGGAGAACTATTAGAAGTAAAAAGTAATTGGATTGCTAGATTATATTGCAGGAAAAAGGAAAAAATCAAAGTTGGGATTGTAAATGTATATGCTCCAACTATAGTTACTCCACATGAAATATGTTGGAAGGACCTTAGCATATTTTTTTCAAATACAATGATGATTCATTGTGATATATGGATTCTTAGGGGTAATTATAATAATGTTATATATCCTTTGTAAAAGAGGGATGGAATTTTAAGATGGTATAAACCAATGCAATATTTTTATTTATTTGTCAATTCAAATTACCTTTGGGATGTTAGTCCCTCGAGATTTCAATACACATAGGATAATAGACTTATTGGGAAAAATTATATAATAGAAATACTAGATAGATTCTTGTTATCTAATAATTGATTTCAAACAAAGTATACAATATATTTAGATATTTTATTACGAGTAGGATTAGATCACAAACCCATTCTTTTTATTTTTAAGTCACTTAACAATGGTCATCCAAAGCCATTTCACTTCTAGTATATGTGGCTCCAAGACCATGATTCTTTCTAGATGGTTATGTTATGGTGGGATGAATCAAAATTTTAAGGATCATGTATGTACAAGTTTTTTCAAAAGTTGAAATAATTAATGGATCAAATGAAGATATGGAATTTCAAATATTTTGGTAACATTTCTAAATAAAGAAAAAAGAAATTGAATCCAAGCTCCAAAATTTATAAGAGATAGTAGAAATTAATGGAATGGACTAGGATTTTTATGTGAAAGAAAAAAAATTACTTTCTGATTATCATAATGCATTGAAAAAGAAAGATTCATATTGGTTCAAAAATCTAGAGATATGGTTCAGGGAAGCAGATAGAAATACAAAGTTTTTTCATGCTACAACAAAAACAAATTTTTTTGTTTGTCATAACAAAAATATTATAACAATAGATGGAATAAATATTTAGGATGAAGAAGACATAAGGAAGGAAGTAGTAAATTATTTAAAAAATATTTTGTCATATTCTAGGCGAGATAAGGAGGCACACGAAAAACTTCTACAAAATATTCCATCAATTATCACTCAAAGACAACAAAATCTTGATGAATAATATATCTATGGAGGAGCTCCATGAAGTAGTTTTCTCTTTCCATCCTAACAAGGCACCTAGCCCCGATGGATTTCTTGCAATTTTATTTTAAAATGTTTGGCATTTATTGAAGAGTGATATATTTGATACAGTGGAAAAGGCCCAAAAAAGGAAGGCTATAATAAGTGAGATCAATGCTAATTTTATTACCTTGGTTAGCAAGAAGGGTGACACAAAATATTTTGATAATTCTCATCCAATAAGCCTTTGTAATATGATTTACAAGATCATTTCAAAAATTATGCAAAACAGGTTGAACGAAAATCTAGGGTGTATTATCTCAGAGGAACAAGGTGGCTTTGTTTAAGGTAAAAAAATTCTTGATGATATAATTATTGCACAAGAGGCCATAAGTTCTCTTCATTCCATGAAAAAACTAGGTATGCTTTTGAAATTAGATATGAAAAAAGCATATGATAGGGTTCCCTAGAATTTTTTACATGCTATTCTTAAAACTTTTGACTCTGATTATAGTTGGTTTGAGTGGATTAAATTTTGTTATAGCACTGCAATTTTTTTATTTTGATCAATGGTTCTGGTGCTCGATACTTCAATTCATCTTGTGGACTTCTTTAAGGTGATCCTATTTCTCCTTATCTATTCATTATTTTTTTAGAAGCATTGGGGAGAGCATTTTCAAAGGCAAAAATGGATGGAAAAATCAAGGGTATTCAAGTTGAAAAAAATGGTCCCTTTGAATCTCATATCCAATTTGTTGATGATACTTTTCTTTTGTGTCATCCCTTAGTCAATGAGACCATGGATTTTAAATAAATATTGGCATGTTATGATAAGGCTACAAGAAAGTTGGTAAATACTTTAAAATATCAAAATTTTCATTAATACTGCGTTAGATTTACAAAAAAATATTATGAATATTTTGGGGTTTAAAATTGAAAAATTTCCATCAATATACCTAGGTATTCCTTTGTCTGATAAAGGAAATAAAAAAGAGCATTGGATATATTTATTGTATAGAATAAAATCTTTCTTGGTAGGTTGGAAAGTTAAGTTCTTAACCATGGTAGAAAGCCTACAACTCATAAATACTACTTTGCAATCCATTCCTATTTATATGATGTCACTTTCAAGACTACCAACAAGTTTTGCATCAGAAATTGATAAAATTCAACAAGAATTTGTATGGAAAGGTTGTGAGGAAAAATTTAGGTTTCCTCTTTGTAAGTGGGAAAGGGTTTGTAGAGGAAAGAATATTGGAGGAGCAGGCTTGTGGAATTGTTCTAAATCCTCATATCTCAAATTTAGATTGTTCTAAATCCTGTTCATGGTCTCCCAAAGATTTTCCTTGGAAGAATGTTTGGTCATTAGAGACTCTCCCTAAGGCCTCAATATTTCTTTTGTTAGAAGTTCAAAGTAATATTCTTTCAGGAGAGATTCTACAAAGAAGAGGATTTTATGGAACTTTGAGATGTGCCTTGTGTGAGAAGGATTTAGAAACTTCAGACCATTTATTTCTTCATTATCCGTTTGCTCACACCATTTGGGGTTACTTTTTAAAAAACAAGAAATTATATTAGGTGTCTCCATCAACATTGAAAGAGTTGATAAAATGTTGGATAAATTATTTTAGAACCAAAGCATTATGTATTATCTGGAGTATTGGCCCTGCCATATCTTTTGGAATTTATGGCTTGAATGGAATAATTATTTTTTTAAAAATAAATATCAAAATCATGCTCAATTTTGGAACCGTATCAATGCCTCTTGCATAATATCTACAAATATGGTGCTCATCATAGAAAGTCCCAATTGTAGAAAGATAAGTGCTTATAATTTGGCTACAATATTTGAACATACATGGAAGAGTCATCTATGACAACGAATTAAAAAAAATAATCTTCTTTGATCTATGGTAAAATGGAAATATCCAAAAATAGGATTTATCAAAATTAATTTTGATGGTGCTTCTAAAGGAAATCTAGGAAAAGCTAGTGGAGGTGGTGTTTTTAGAAATTGTGAAGGCAAAATTCTCCTCACTTATTTCGAATCATATGGAACTTCAACTAACAACTATGTAGATGCCAGGGCACTTTTTTTTTATTAATTGTAAAACCCCTTTTGGGGCCACCTTGGTTTGAGAGACCATGAACAGGGGGTTCTACACCGTCAAATTCACCTAGGAGTCACACCTGAATCTGCCTACACCAAAATTATCAATTAGATTTTGGATACCCAATTCAGATTTTTGGTAGGGTGGATATTTGAACCTAGGACCTCTCTTGGAGGATTTATCTCTCCTCTCCAATTCACCTACAACACATGGGTGAGGCTAGGGCACTTCTTACTAGGATTAAAACTGCAGTAGAAAGAGGATGGGAATATATTTTAATTGAGGGGGACTATAAAATTATCATCAATGCTACTAACAAAAATGAATGTGGAGACTGGATAAAAAAATAATATTATTGTTCATGTTCATCATCTATTACTAAAGGCAATCTCCTAGCATTGTGAGCATATTTATAGAGAAGGAAATCGAGTAGTAGATAAATTAGTGAATTATGGTGTTGATCTACATCCCCATGAAATTCAAATTTTAGAAGACAACTGGCCAAGTGATGTTCTATATCTTAATAAAAATGATGTCAAGGATTTTATTGTGGAAACATAGCATGTTGAAGAATTTGAAGAATATATTTAAGAGAAAAAACATTGATAAAAATATTTATTGTAGAAAATGTAATATTTTGATATTTTTATGGGAGTGGCTCCTAATAGAAGCCACATATAACCTTTTAATATAAAAGAGGCACACCACCTCCTATTAATGATAAAATATAAAGTATATCCACTTCATCTATCCACCCATTCACATCACCACCACCTTATCAAAATTCCCACCATGTGCCTACAAGACTCATAATCAAAGAGTCCATCAACATCTCCACAAGTGTTATTGTTATCCATTGTTATGGGAAAAATATTTATCAAATTATTAGTGTCCATTTTCACATTTAACACTCAATGAAGCATTCAACTCAAAGAAGAAGAAATACAAGAGGATCAAATATGAATTCCTTAGAAAGAAGAATTAAACTCATATGGCATTAGTGTTCCTATGATTACAAATGATAGAGAATAATAAAAATGTCTAGATTATATAACTTCATAAAAAATACCTCACTAAGACCTCTATATCATCGAATAAATTTATCACTAGAATTTACAATGTAGACATAACCCAAATTAATCTATATTAGATGTTATAACTATAATCGGTTGGTCAATTATAGCTTGTGGTAATAATAAAATATACAAAAATGGCAATAGAGAATAAATCCTTTTCATTGCTCTTGGGGTTGGGCTAAAGGGCCTCTCCCCCTACACACAAGGCACCTTACCATTATGGAGCAACAATGCTCTATATACTAATAGGGATGGGAGGTAAAAACCATATTTATTTATTTAAGGGAACAATTATGAATACGGAACATGAACATGACTATGGAAAAAAATGCTTTTACTTTCTTAAAAACCCCATTACACTAACTTCTTGACCTTATAGAGATCCTTGGTAGGTCAAGCACTACACTAGAACATTTCATGTATGGATCACATGGAGAAATATTAAGAGTATCATTTTTTATTCTCCTACTCCTCTAATAAGTGTTGGATTTTTGGACTTTTTTAATGATAAAAATATAATTTTCAATTATGACTAACTACAAAAATATTTGAGCAATAAAAGTCCAAGCTAGAAGCTCAAACCTCTTCATACAAATAAGAGAGATCACTAGTTGGCAATTTTAAGGGTCTAAAAAAGTATCAAATGGTGCTTTCTAAGAGGTACTACAAGGGTCTCATAATGGAGGTTGAAATTCTCATTAATCTAGAGCTTCTAAGAGGTAATATATACTAGTTTTCACTTAATATACTATAAAATGACTAAGGAGATTGAATATTTTTTATGATTTTTAGTAGGATGATCATAACTTTGTATACTTTACACCCAAATGTAGAGGTATATACTAGGATCCCTCAATAAATGACTAAAAATATTATATCCTAACTACTATCTTGGGATTCATAGTGCATAGGAGACTCATAAATGTAATATTTGAACTAGTAAAATATATAAAATCCTTGATATGAAATTCAACTCTAGATATGTAAACTACTTAAAGGATATAATTTTCTCAGCCATGAGCATACCATTGTTATAGAAGGAGAAAATCCATTATCATTGATATAAGTAGGTAAGGACTCAAAAATGGTAAGTAAGATCTTTAGAAAGTAGTATTTTTTTCAGTAAAACCTATTTAGAAGGCTTCTTAGTATTTTTACATTTTAATTAGAGATATTTAGAGGTGACTCATTTTGTTAAAGATACCCAAAATGAGTAGAATTACTATAACTACAAATTTTTTACCCTAGATAACTCCTAGATAAGATATTGCTATAAATAAATGTTTATGAATAATTGAAAGCTACACTTTTACGAAATCCATATTGAATTTGCTCTAGTTTTGGAAATAATAGAGATTGTATATGAATATTCACTTTTCAATTATGACAATATTCTTTGGGATTATGAATACATGGTGATTGTGGCATTTCTATTTTACCTCTTATCCATTCATATTCATTTTTTTATTTTCATAGGTGTGGGACCATATTATTGGTATTTACTTTCTTTATGTGTTGATTGATAACACACATTCCTTGCTATAAATATGCTTGTATTTAATTTTCATGCAATTTACTTTTATCTCTTGATACCTTACTTTCATCACATTTAATTTTATGTATTTAATTTCCCATGTTTACTTTTAGTTCTTATATTATAATAGTTTAGATTAAGAACAATAAGGTGAAGCCAATATAAACCCTAGATTCAAGGAAGACATGATTCTCCTTCTAATAATTTTGATCAAATGTGTGAGGTATGCTAGATAAATTTTTCCACAATCACTAGGATAAATAAGAAATGATTAAACCAGTGGGGTATAAATACCACGATAATAAAAGTTACCCAAGGTTAGGGTTAAAGAATCAACTATTTGATAATAATAAAATTGTACTAAAAAGTCACCTTACAAGGTGTTGATGGACCTTAGGGCAATATAAAAATATCATGGTATAGGGTTGATCATGGACTCAATTCAACATCAATAGTTGTTTAAATAATATTTGATTTATTGACATAATATAAAATTTATGTTTATTATATAAATATAATTTTTTGTCAACTAGATTAAAATGTATCTATTTTGTGTTACCTTAAATTAAAAGTATATTCAATATAATTATGCAAATTAGGACTCAAAACATAGAAGTATAAATTGATCATATCAAAACCATCATGGCTGTAAGTATCTACAGATGCATAGTTAAAAAATAATAATGATCATGAATAACATGCATCATTAGTATAGTTGTAAAAAATCTAAAAAATAATTAATATAAATTGCCCTAAAAAAACATTATCAAACCTAAAATAAATTTATAATAGAAAATTATGGTGATAAAATAAATTTATAAGATGAAAAAAAATGGTCTATTATTTAATTAATATTGAAATTCTTCTTAAGGATGGGGTTGAATTTTAAGTAGCAAGAATATTTAGCTTACAAAGATCCCACCAATATTTAAGTATGGTGGATAGTATGCATTTTATTATAGTGTGGTTCAATAAAAAATTATGGTAAATACTTGGGTATAACATGGGCCAATCCCTTTCAAATATCATATAATCAACATGTCTTAAAATAATAATTGTCATAATTTTATATATCTAAATCTTGTCCTAATAATTATTTAACCTCACCATTTGGATAATAATCTTCTATAATCATATTATGTATATTTTGTGTTAACATATATTGTAAGTTTAATTATTAATATTAACATGAATTTTAATCATTAATATCTATGTAAAAATAATTAATAAAGTAGATAATTAGCATTGAAATTTAATCCTTTGGAGGATTCAAATTTAAAAAAGAAATATCCATTATAAACACCACAATGACAAAATGAATTCAGCTCTCATTAAAAAAAAAAATGAGTTATTTTTGTCTAAATGAAATTGAAAAGAGAGTGAAGAGCATGTAATAATAAACTAATAATAAACTTTACACTTCTAACTTTGTGTACCATTATTAAAAACATATTATATATATATATATATATATATATATATATATATATATATAATATTTTTAAATATAATTTTAAATGTGGTTGCTTTTGAAAATTGGTATGTTTTTAAACTAATTCAAAACTAATAAATAATCTCCTCTATACACATGCACATAATATTCTCTAATTAAATTTTAAATTTTTACAACTAATCACATAATACATATTTACTTTAGTTTTTTATTATATTTAAAATTTAAGTTGCACTTTTTTTCACTAATCAATGTTAATATCTATTGAATTATGATTTATAGTTCAATTGTAATTTTTATTTAAAAAATAATAATTAAATTAATAATTTAAAATATATGTAAATATAAATAAAAGTACTTAAGATTTTAACGGTATTATCTAGTTTATATTAATGTAATAATATATTCATAATCATGTGCGTTTTTTTGGTAAAATTTAAACATAATTCTCTATATTAAAAGTCTAAGTTTTTTAATTATGATAATTAACCTTATTTCATTTAATTAAATTTTAAGGTTCACCTGCATGACTAGACCTTAATCCCCACCACCCCAAAAGAAATATACGTCCATCAATGTAAAAGTGCATTTTTTAAATACGATGATATACGTGTATCCACGTAGAACCTGAGGCCACTAGAGGATTCAGAACCCTGTGTATCCATTTTACTAATGAAAATCTGTTACCGAGTTCCTGAAAACAAAACAATTCTTGGTCATAGCTAATAAACAAAACAGGTCTCTATTGTCGTACTGCATCATTATCAATACAGAGGAAGAACATCTTTAACTTCCTCTAAGAGCTGCCTGCAATTGGCCTTTATGACTGTTGACTTGTAGAAGCCTATAAGTGTCCACTTTTTTTAAAATCTCACCTTATTTTGGCTTTTCACTATTCTGTTTGCTGTCCCTCGCCACCGTGTTTCCTAAATTTCCTTTTCAAAGAAACAGTTTTCACCTTTAATAAGTATAATAAAAAATCATTGATCTTACCCGGGTTAACGGTAGGATTAAGGAGACGGTTCCAATTTTCTAATGCCACTCTTGATAATTCGCTGGCTGTCAATTAATTGTATATGTGTAAAGACGTTGCGCAGTTCAATATCACCCCTAGCGTGGCACTTTATAACATTCCTAGATTAATTGCATTTTAGCATGTTGGGCACAACATTCCTACCTTGCAGTGTGAGTTATTGAGCCGTTAAGTGTGACTAATTGAAAATATGTTTTTTTTTTTTTTAATGTTAAAATATCATGGACATGAAAACCTTGTTCAATGTTTGCCCTAGACGTTTAAGAAAATAAAAATCATGGACATGAAAACCTTGTGTAATGTTTGCCCTAGACGTTTAAGAAAATAAAAATCCATTATAAATATATAATCGGCATCTATATTGCTTAATGAAGTCCTCCCGAGAGATATTTGAGCTATATTACTTTGGAATCACAATATTGATCACAAGATCAAACATATTTTTTAAGGAGAAAAAAAGATAAATTATACATCTAAAAGCTCCTCGCAATTTCACTAGGAAATTATTTCATGCAAAAAGCGCAGATTCATAAAACTTCATAATTTATTTTGTTTTATGTAAAATATTATATATATATTTTATTATTGTTATAATATAAGTGATGGATGTAAGACTGAAATCATGATGTCAGAGGATGCACACAACTAAAATTGTTATTGCATTCAGATAAAGAAGGGCAAATTTTAGAGGATGTTTTAATAAAAGCAGCAGAACCAGGTGTGAGAAATTTTTTATCATATAAGTGTATTAATAAAAAATAATAAAAATATATTATTTTAAAAATAAATAATATAAAAATATATATTATTAAAAATAATGATTTATATCAAAAATATTACAATAAATTAATTATAATTTAAAAAATAAATTATTTTAAATACTAAATTTTAATAAAGAAACATACACTCTAAACCTACGACCTAAAAATTTGGAATGCTTTGAAACAAATTGAGTCATAAGAACTTATGAAAATAAAACTATTTCTTTTGATATTTCTATACACTCTATTCTTAAGAGTTTCAACGGAATCTTTCATTCTTTGATTCGATTATTCAAACCACAACGATCGCTGAAGCACATGCATTTCTAATTTTTTTTATTAAATTAAAGAGTTTTGAATGGCATCCTTCAACTTTTACAACTCAAGAATAAAAAAAATTAACATCCACAAAAAGACACAAACAACCCAGGAAACCCACAAATAAAAACCATTAACAGATGCATTTCTAAATTGTATCTATACTATAATCGTAGTTTGTAGTGACTTTTTGGCTCGTGGAAAAATTAATTACTATTTCATTAATTTTATTTGTAAATAATTATCTCGATTGTAATCCAATATAGTCTATTATATCTGTTTTGTAATCCAATATAGTCTATTATATCTGTTTGATAGGCCTGTGAAAATATTGGCCAACTGATGTGATTATGTCACACTTGATCTGCACCAATAGCATCCATCATGTCCACTTTGGTAGCATTTGATTTCTTGACCTGCGCTATTGGAATGTGTGGATCAATAACTTTTTCCATCTCTTTGGTCTTTGGAAGTTCAGTAGAAACGTGTAAAATAGGCTTTGAATTTCTGTAAATTAAGTAAACGGTGAGCTGAATAATTCCTAGAACGAAACCGACACCATTAGGCACCTGCACAGTGGAGAAAAAATATATCGGAAAAAGAAGAGGATTTTTCTTGCCAAAAACATAGAATATGAGGAATAAAAGACTTAACAAGATTTGGAAAGAAGAAAAAAACTCACAGCTAGGAAGACATCTCGGGTGACTACAGAATATGCAGACCAGACCAATGCATTTAGAGCGTTGAATAGAGAGAGCAGAAATGGCATATATTCTACGCTTTTGTTGCGGATTACGAGGTTCTGGTAAACAGACAAAATCTCGGTTAATCACAATAGTATTTGCCCTTTCTTTTCCCTTAGTACGCAACAAAGAAATTATATTTGAAGAAAGCAAACGAATGGAAAGATACATACCACTACAGCTAAAGGGGAAGCATACATAACAATGGAGAGGATCACGCACATAGTGCCAACCATCAACTTCCTATCACTGTGAGTGTGCAGCACACAAATTGTAACCACAACTACGATGATAAAGGCGATCGTCATGGCAAGGGTCAGCCTTGTTATCATCACCTGGATGTGAATAAATCCCAAGAATCCATATCAGAAAACTTAGAGTTTCAATTGTATTTTAGCTCCTGCATAAAATTGTAATTATTAATTCATTTATCATGACCAAAAGCGTACCAATCGTTCTGAATGTCACAGTGGTATAAGAGGTTACCTTTGTATTTCCTGTGGCATATGACAGAAAGGACAGGAGATAAAACATCTCCAAAATAAAACCTGCCCCATTGATTGTAAGGAGCAAGGTGCTGTGAGGTTTGACGAATGGGGATCCATAGAGCAACCAAAGAGCACAGGTGAACAAGGTGCTGACATAAGGAGAAGCAGAATATTCTTTGGTGGACCTGTCCTTGTATATCCTCCAGAACGTGACCCTGCAATTCTTAGAAACAACAGTTTTCAGACAAATAAACATTCAGTTGGATCATCGCGAGATTGGATGCACACAATTTTATGGTAATTCTGAAAAAATATATGCCATTGTTTAATTTTAAACGCGAAAGTTTCCAAGGACACCCAACACCTGGTTGCATATGACTGTAAGAAATGCTATGTAGAGTGTAGACTGAACTCACATTGGTGACAAGAACAGTGCCAGGGAAGTTCCATTTCCTGCAACACAAATCAGCATACAGCTTCAGTCACATAAGTTATATTCACGTTGATCTACTATCTGAAAGAGTCGGCTCTTAGTCACGGCGATTTCAATATACACACACAAACAACTCATACAAGAAACTAACTCTCACTCAAATGAGCCAAATCCACTTCGTCTAATGGACAAAACAGATTACAGTATATTTTGTTTGATATAAAAATGAAGTATATATTACCAGTTGACCATTCTAGACCTAAATATACTTAAAAACACCATTTTCCCCTGCGTTTGACCTATGGCATATATTTGCGTGCGCTATTTATCATACTAGTAATTCAAGGGTAACATTAATAGCTTATAGAGTATATCATGTCGTAATTATATGCAACGATTCATGAAATACTTGAATCAATTTTTATCATGTCTGTACCATACAATATCATAATAATAATTTGTAACGCTTGCATAGTATTCCGTCATTCTAATGAAGCAATTTATTGACCAACCTGTAGAGTAAATCATGTCTGCGGTATATGTCATCGTTTTAATCAAATTATGCAGATTATGTCTGCACAGTTTCCTATCATTCTAATAAGATCAAAGAATTAATGCCTCCCTAAGACCTTCCCGAAATGAAACGAATGCAGAATGCTAAAATTAAGCAAGTTGAGCTATTCAGAAAAATATGGATAGATTTATGTCATACCAACTACTCCCAACAAGAGCTTGACAGGGAACGCCATGAGAACAGAGATGGTGGCAACAACAACAGCTGCAGAAGAAATAAATATTCTGTTTGTAAAATATGAAATCAACACGATAAGTTAACGAAGACCGGCAGTTTAGAGCCTTTTTATAGGCCTCTTCCCCTTAGCAAAAAACTGGTGTAGACCTGATGCCAACATACACAGTAAAATAAACAATATTTTATAATAAAATCACTATCAAATGGGTTCTGGGCAATTTGTTGGAGCTTTACACATCAGAAGTGTTAGATACCAGCTAGATGAAGTGCTTTCGCAGACTCTTCGGTCAACCTGTAATATCCTTCACCCTCTCCACGAGGGAAACGTTTCGTCTAGTCCTTGTCTGTGAATGACCTTAAAGATTAGGAGACCCTATCACAGAAAAAAATACTTAGAATACTGCAAAGCGTTGGAATTCCATGCCAATGTATAGATACCTAAGGACCACACTATAAAATTAATACATATTCCCAATGGAATACGGGTCACTAGAAATCAATAGTGAGCGAGAAAGAGAGGCTGCTGAAGGTAACTTATGATGGCTTCGATCCACGTAGACGGTGGTATGCTTTTCTTTCTCAAGTCATTATCAAATATGGGCAAAGTGACCAATTTTTCTTCGGCATAACATGGTCGTTGGGTTTCCTCTTCGTCATCCTGAATGCCTTACATTTTTGTTGTGGTTTACTGAACACCATATCCTTCTTCTCTTCCTTTTTGGGACAACTTAAGGTTTAAGTTCAGGAATTTCTGTCTTAATCATGATTCATCAAAATGTCGTGATAAATTCTTTTACTGGCGTGCTGTGTTAGCCATACATCTCTTTCTTTGTTCTCCCAGAAGTCAAGAGAGTGGGAAATAAGTGCAGTACCATATAGTTGCAAATGAATGGCCACGTGTGCTAGAAAAGTGGGCGTTTCACGCTCCTCATTTACTTAAAAATATTTTTGTTGTAGGTATATGTCACTAAAACAATAGTATATATAGTTTATAAGATTTTGGTCGAGTCCCATTTAATAGTAAAATTTAAAATTTATTTTATAAAATTAGATTCGTGCTTCCGCTTTCCTTATTTACGATTCAAAATATTTTCAACATACTTTAATTTATTATTGTTTAAATTTATTAAATAGGTCGCAGCCATCTTTCGACCACAATCAGGAAATTGGTTAGAGAGTTTTTCTATTCACAACATCTTTACCTTTGAATTTCTAATTTAGGCTCAGTTGACTAGTAGAGAAAAAAATCAATTGTGAGGCAGACAGCCACCGTCCTCATGGCTAGACGTCGAGTCAGTGTTTGACAATTTTATTTTCCTTCATTGTCCTCATTTTATTTTTCATTTTGGTCCACGCAATGTTTGGCTTTCTATCATCAACTTCTAGAAGCCACGTAAGGAATGACGTTTGTTTTGTCTGTTGTTTTGGTAGACGTTTTTGACGTGTCATTGCGGGATAGCCCGCACTTTTTCTCAAAGATAATTGAATTAACATATAACATAATATAATTGAGAGATATTTTATTAAAAATATTTTTTGTCACAATTAAAAAGTTTCATTATCTTTACATTAATTCGTTTTTTTTTATTAAAATTCTTATCTTTTTAAATTATTCTTTGCACTTTATTTGAAACATTTCAATTAAGAGACAAAATTACTTTCTAAAATTTTATCTTTTTAATAATAAAGTTAAGTTATTTATCATATTATTTTCTTTTTTATAATTTTTAATATATGGCTTTTATTAAGTATTATTTTTCTTACTTATTTAATGTTTCATCAATACCATCTTATTCTTAAATTGTGATAAAGATCACAATCACTAAAGTTGTTATTGTGTGATGTTTAATAATAGTTAAGGAATATAGAAATTAATTATATTATTATTATTATTATTAATTACATGGGTAGCCGCCACGAATTCGGGCAGGCTGTCCAACTTTTATGACCGCCACAGTATTCTGCGTTGTCCGCCTCGGAAGCCGCCACACAGATCTTCACGCAGTCCGCCCCTATAACCACCATGCCACAATCATTTTAAACCTTTTACGTCGCTGAAAGCCCACGAAAGGGACAAGTGTTCAGTCCAGTGAGATATAAGAATGAGTTGGGTAGGTCGTGATAGTCCAAAACATACAAGAATGGACCAAGTGGATCAAAATAGGTCAAACCATGCCAACATAGATGGATTCGGCCAGGATAAGCAGAGCAGGCAAGCATAGGCCGAGATGATTAGAATGAGAAGCAAAGAGACAAAATGGGCTATGAAGGCAAGGTTGAAGTCGATGGGACAAGTTGGGGTCGGCCAAAATGATCGTGAATGGGCAAGGAGGGCTCAAGTAAGCTGAAATGTATCAAACAAGCTGAAATGATAGGCCGAAACATTCAATAATGGGTCGAGCAGGTCAAAACAGGTCAAACCAGGCCAACACAGATGGATTCGGTTAGGACAAGCCGAGTAGGAAAACATAGGCCGCGACGATCGAAATGAGAAGCAACAAGATGAAATAGGCTAGGGAAGCAAGGCCAAAGTTGATGGGATGGGTCGCACTCAACCAGAATGGTCATAGATGGGCGAGGAGGGTTGGAGTATGCCAAAATGCATCAAAAAAGCTAAAATGACATGGGAGGCAAGAACGGATCTATGGTTAAAAAATGAGTTAGGTAGGTCGTGACAGGTCGAAACATACAGTAACAAGTCGAGCAGGACGGAATAGGTCAAACTGGGCAAGAAGATGTCAAATAAACCGAAATTACATGAGAGGTAAGAAGGGGTCTAAAGATATAATAATGAGTTGGGTAGGTCGTGACAGGCCGAAACATACATGAACGGGCCAAGCATGTCAAAACATGTCAAACCAAGAAGCCTATAGTGGTATTATAAGAAAGCCTGAATATTATCCATGTATCCGTTGTCAAGATTCAAACCTTACTCTTCTTGAATTTTGAGGAATTTAACCGATTGAGCTAATACCACTTTATTTATTTATTTAATGACTTTACATAGGTTTTTATGAGGGATCCTGGTTCCCTTAGAACCTACCTTTCAATAAACATGTGAGAGAAAAATCCCAAAATTCCTACCCCAACATGAAAAGAAGACTTCCAAAACTTTTGTTACCAATATATCACAATAGTAATTATTTGCATGAAAAGAATATTAGTTTCATGGTCTAAAAATTATTTCCTATTTAGATATGGACAAAGGATATGATGATAGAAAAAGTAGGCACATATGAGAGTAAAATTCATTTTTTCTAAAGAATTTTTTTTCAATTGGTTATACTTGTATTAGATCATCACCGCATAGTGGTATTATAACAAAGCCTATATATTATCCATGTATCAGTTTGCAAGATTCAAACCTTGGTATCCTCCTTGAATGTTGACCCGAGATTTGAACCTTGGACCTCTGCACCCCTATGGGGTTTGGATGAACCAATTGGTCTACACCTCGGACCTAAATTAATTATACTATTGATTCAATTTTTAGAGTCATTTTTCTTGACAATATATTAATAATATGTGGATTCCCTTAATAAATGGCATGAGCTCAAAAGATTAATGTTCAAGTATTTTCTTGTAAGAAGTTCCCTAGCTTTTGCATAGTTGTTTGTTGAAATTACATAATAACAAGTAGCTAGGAGAAATTTTCAATTATTAATTTTAACACATAACCTTTGCTAGCATCATGATGGTTTTTTTATTGACATAATTCCTTCATGTTATCTCCATTGCTGCATATGAGCATTGCACTTATATTCAAATCCTATACTTAAGAGGCTAAAACTTTTTCCACACTTAAGACTTCTATGTTGAGCACCATGCTTTTAAATATTTTGCAAGAGAAAAAATAAGACAAATGGAAACATAGATATAATTTTTATATTTCTTTTTAAAAAAATTGTTATTCCTTATAGGATATAGATTTCAAAAAATAATTGTACCACCAATTCTCCATATAACATTTACTACATTAATTATGAAGTAATTATTCCAAGATTTCATAGTCTTCTAATGTTGATGGAGCAATCCAGTTGTTTCTATGTAAAAAATAATTATAGCCAAAAATAGTTGAAGTAAAGGGATAACAAAGAAGAAGATTATTTGATGGTTTTCCTTCCTCCTTTTGGAATGCACACATAAAAGCTCATAATATCATATTTTGTATATGTTGTTAGTCATAATAATTTTACTCTAAATTGCTAACTAAAGGAATGACAAGGCCCTAGGTTGAAGTAAAGGGATAACAAAGAAGAAGATTATTTGATGGTTTCCCTTCCTCATTTTGGAATGCACACATAAAAGCTCATAATATCATATTTTGTATATGTTGTTAGTCATAATAATTTTACTCTAAATTGCTAACTAAAGGAATGACAAGGCCCTAGCAAGGGCTCGACTAACCAAATATATTCCCAAGCAAAAATTTCATGAGTAGGAAAATTTGATTCAGTATAAACCCTTATATTCCTAATTGAATAAGTGTTCATGTTCATTTGATATAGTTTAAATCAACTCATCCTTATACAAAAGTAGAACAAATTGAACTCTTGAAGTATATATTTAAAATTATTTGATGTTTTGTTAAGGTTTTATTCCATAAATTAATTAATAAATATAGAAGATCTAGAATTGTTGCTTATATAAATAATTATCAATTGTTGATCTTATAGAAGACATAAGGTCTAAGTTAACTATTGTAATTTCTAGAATTTCCCAAGAGTAGAACTGCAAAGCATTACAAGATTCGAAGAAACAAAAATAGAACTGATTGATTTATTCCATGGATCAACTTTGTATAAATATCAAAGTTGATCATTGAGATTTTTTGGATTACAACAACTCATCAAATATGATCTAGACTATATTGAGAGTTCACCTGATGCATTTATGAGTGGAAACTCAAGTATGTCTATCTTAGTGGAACTTAAGAGAATAATTACTTATTATAACACCCCCTTAAGTGATACTAGGGGTGTATGATACAAATGAGTCCCGATAATAGGGCCTAATGAGGTACTCATGTACAATGATATTATTTGATGGGATGGTAAAAACCACATGGGAAAAACCATCTATCAAAAAAGGAAGAGGCATATTTTTGGTTTGTGAAGATTGTCCTCATTAACAAAAAAGGATGAGTCTCGACAACTTGGCTTGATGAGGTACTCATTTACAATATTTAGATGATGAAAAAACCTTTTGGGAAAAAAACCATCTATCAAAAAAATAAATATAGAGGCATGTCTTCGATGGTGAAGATTTTCCTTAAGAAAAGAATGAGCCCCGATAACTTGGCCTGATAAGGTACTCATGTACAATTTATATTTTTTAGGAGAGATGATAAAAAACCACATGGAAAAAACCATCCTCCAAAGAATACAATAATAAGAAGAAAGGAGAGGTGAAAGACCTATGTTATTTTAATGCAATTGTTTTACTCCAAGTTTTTGTCGCAACTGAATGTAACGCGGAGAAGGAAATGACTTGGTGAAGATTTCTACAATTTTATTTTCAGTGGGAATATAGTCCAAGTATATATTATTTCTTTGAATATGCTACTGCATGAAGTGCATGTGAATATCAATGTGCTTGGTGCACTGATGCTCAACTGGATTATGTGCAATGAATTATGCTCTGATTGTCACACCAAAGAGTAATAGGTTTGTCATGTGAAAAACTAAATTCTCTTAGTATCTAACAAAGCCAAAGAGATCCCTGACTTGCCAAAACTATTGCCCTATATTCTTCCTCTATAGATTATAAGGTCATTCCTTGTTGTTTTTTGCATAACCAAGCAATTGGTGAAGAACCAAGACAAAAGAAATAGCTAGAAGTTGAACATATATCTTCTACTGAACCTGCCCAATAAGAACCTGTGTAACCAATGATATCAATGGATTTTCCCTCATATAAGAGCCCAAAATGAGGAGTTCCTTGCAAGTAGCGGAGGATCATTTTTGTTGCTTGCTAATGAATGAAATAAGGTTGATGTGAGAATATGGATATCAAGCCAACAACATATGAGATATATGGGCAAGTATGAGTAAGGTATAACAAACTCCCTACAAGTTGATGGTATAGAGGTGCATCACATAGAGGGGATGGGCAGGAAGTACTTAGAGTGACTCCATACTAAAAAGGTGTAGGAGAATATTTTCAATTTGTCATCTTAAACCTTTGAAGAGGTTCTAGAGTGTATTTTTGTTGATACAAATAAATTTTTGCATCTATTTGATTTATTTAAATTCTAAGGAAGTAATGAGCTAAATCCAGATCAGCCAATTCAATTTTTTTAGAAAGAGAGTCCTTGATAGTCTGAAAGTGAGTGATGTTACTACCAGTGAGTTGTAGGTCATCAACATAAAGAACAAGTATGATGATTTTTTCTTCATCTCTCCAAATGTAGATTGTGTTATCAGACTCACAATGAGAAAAAACTAAGGAAATAAGGAAGGATTCAATTTTTCATACCAAGCTCTAGGAGCTTGTTTGAGGCCATAGAGAGACTTCCTTAGCCTACAAACAAGTGAGGAGTCTTGAGTGAAACCAATAGGTTGTTCCATGAAAATATCTTCCTTTAAGTCCCCATGTAAGAAAGCACTTTTTACATCCATTTGAAAGACAAGCCACTTTTGGGAAGCATCTAGAGCAAGAACCAGTCTAACAAAATTTATTTTGGTAACTGGTGCAAAGGTTTCAGAATAATCAATTCCTTCAATTTGAGAGAAAAATTTGGCTACCAGGTGAGCTTTGTTTGTCAATTTCTCCATTAGTTCCATATTTTATTATGTAAATCCATTTACAATGAACTAATTTCCTTCCTTTAGGTAGGGGAATTGAATTCCAAGTTTTACTTTTTATTAAGGATGAGAATTCATTCTCCATGGTATCATACCATTATTTAATACCAGTTGCTTCTTTGAAGGATTGAGGATTAGTGGAAATGGATTGATAGAGAAGACCAGAGCGTACGAAGTTGACTAATCTAGATTATGGAAGATCTTGGATCTAGGGAGTATCTTCTTTAACAATGGTGTGGGCCCATCTTGGCATAGTGGAAGGATTAATGGGAGTGGTAGGACTTTGAATTGGAGTTGTGGGATCCTCGTCTTTATCATTAATCTCTAAAGTTGGTTCTTAATTATATTGAGGCTCTACTATTGAAGAAGTCTCAAGAGACTCAATAGAGGAAGAGGATGGTTGAGGATCGTTATGAGAGAATGTTTCATCAAATTGGGAATTCCTATGAAAAATACCTCATGAGTTGTGGGATGAAGGAGCCTGTATGCTTTCATTTCCTCAAAATAACCAACAAATATGAGTTTTTTGCTTTTCTTATCTAGAGCCTTCCTTTTCTTCTTTGGAATATGCACCCAAGTAGAACACCCAAAAATCTTGAAGAAAGAGACATCAGGTTTTGAGCCAGTCCATGCTTCCTCGGGAGTTACATGGCCAAGAGATTTATGAGGTGTGTGGTTTTAAATATAGTTGGCACAATTAATTGCTTATGCCCAAAAAAATTTTGGAAGATCCTCTGCCATTTGGGCGGGAAAGTAGAATTTAAAATTTTTTTAGCAACTAGTTGGGCAGGAAAGTAGAATTTAAATTTTCAGCCACCAGTTGGGCAAGAAAGTAGAATTTAAAATTTTATCAACTACCAGTTGGGTGGGAAAGTAGAATTTAAAATTTTGTCAACCGCCAGTTGGCCGAGAAAGTACAATTTAAAATTTTTTCAACCGCCAGTTGGGCGGGAAAGTAGAATTTAAATATTTTTTGGCCATCATTTTGGTAGAAAAGTAGATTTTAAAAGGGGATTTTGGATCTGGAAAGAGGATATTCGATCGGGGATTGGGCTTCGATATTGAACAAGTCTGGCATTGTAATTTCTTCCCCTTTGGGCTGACATGATTAAAATAATTCTGATTTAACTCCTTGGAATTTTTTTGTTCATGTTTGTTCATCCTCATCAAGTGTTATTCGAGCGGGAGTTCCTGAGTGTGTAAGAATATCACCGAATGTGAGCTAGTTTACACCAGGATATTTCATTCAGGTTTGGAGAATCCAAAGCAAGATGCCACCACGAAGGAACCAAGGTATTTCCAGTAATGTCATAGTGCCAGCAGAGGATCTCTGAGCTTTACAGAGGTAATTCGAAGCATTATAAGAAGAGCTGCATAGAGGTTTTGACCAAAGAATAGAGGAAAAGGGTGAAGATGAAGACAAAGAAGAGAAAGATAAGTTTGAGGAAGAAAAAGAGGTAGTAGATCCTATCCAAGCAAGGTTTTACAGAGCCATATCCAAGATTGGGAAGAGGCCAAATATGGAGGTTTCTACATTCTCAGGAAATCTTAACCCAAAGGATTTTATTAATTGGATCAATGACCTAGAAGAATATTTTAAATATGAAGAGGTGAAAGATCCTGATCGGGTCAAGTTTGCTAATATCAAACTGAAGGGTCATGCTATAATCTGGTGGAAAGGAGTACAACTTGATAGAAATAGAAGGGGAAAAGAGAGGATCACTAGATGGGAACGAATGGTAGAAAAGTTCAAGAGGCATTTTATTCTGGTAGATTATGAGTTGGATCTGTTGAAGAAGATGTAAAGTTTGAGACAGTCAGGAAAGTCTGTCAAAGAATACACCAAGGAGTTATACAAGATATTGATCTAAACTAGCCATTCTAAGGCTAACAAGAAGAATTTATCCCATTACATCAGTAGGTTGAGAACCAATATTCAATAAGAGCTGAGTCTAGTTAGGATGAACACCATTTAGGATGCTTACCAGTTTGCTCTAAAATTTGAAGAGAAGCTGAACAAAAGGTTTGAGGGTAAACATAATGGAAGAGGTCATGGAGAAAGAACTGGTGGAAGAATAAATGGAGGATGAAATGAAAATAAATAAGAAGATAGAAAAAGTCAAGAATAGAAGGTAGATAATGCTTACAGATCCTATGGTTAGAACATCAACTACCCAAGACGAAGAGGTATATATGGTTGAGGAAATGGAAGAAGGGGTTTCGTGGAACCTACTTCAACTATGGATAAGAAGGACATCAAGCATATGAGTGTCCACAGCACCAAGAGAAGCCAAATAGTAGGCCAATGGGTAATTTTAGAGCTACTATTGTAGATGAAGGAGTTGAATTAGAGCACTCTAAGGATGTAGAGAGAGGAGAAGTTATGTTCATAAGGAGAACATTTTTGAATGAGGAGAAGGAACCAGACTAGAGGAAGAGCCTATTATACAAAAAGTACAAATATTCAGGTAAGTTCTACAATATTATTATAGATAATGGTAGTGCTGATAACTTGGTCTCTGAAGAAAAGGTTACTAAGTTATAGCTAGAGAGGAGGAGACACCTACATCCATACCAAATTGTATGGTTGCAAAAGGACCATAGGGCATTGGTCGGTGGACAGATCTTAGTCAAGTTTAATATTGGGAGATACTAGGATGAGGTCCTATGTGATATCCTGCCCATGGATGCTTGCCATATGTTGTTAATATGACCATGGTAGTTTCATCACTGTGCATTCCATTATGGACATGCCAACACTTACTCCCTAAAAAAGGAAGGAATGCACCATAAAATTAAGCCACTGAAGGAGATGTACTAAAGTTTGTTGACAATAATGAGAGTGGAAGTTGTGGGGTTTGAATACCTTAAGGGTTTGTACCCTAAAGACCCAGATTTTGCTAAAGCTTGGAGAGCTTGTACATCACCAGTTACCTAGGATAGAACTGTCAACATGAGTACTAGTAAATCACCATTTTGGATTGTATATGGAAGTAGTCCAATAAATGCTTCTGAGTTGAGGAAGTTGGACAGGGGAGAAAAGAATAGTGCTAAAGTTGAGAAATTTGTAGAGCACCTGAAGGATTTGCTTGAAGAAGTAAAATAACACATAAATAAGATGAACACTTAGTACAAGACAAAGGTTGATCATAAAAGGAGGTTTAAGGAGTTCCAGGTTGGTGATGAAGTCATGGTGCTCCTGAGAAAGGACAGGTTTCCTACTAAAACATATAACAAGCTGAAAATGAAGAAGTTTGGACCATGCAGGATCATATAGAAAAGAGATTGAACATATCACATGTGTTCAATATTTTCGATTTGGTAGAGTATCATGAAGGTGATAGTTCTAAGGAACCAATTGCAGAGTTGTGAAGTGTTCCGACATCGGCTCCTGTGATAGAAGAGCTAAAGGAAATCCTGGATACCCGTATCAACAGAAGTAAAATAAATAGGCAGTATGAAGAATATCTAGTAAAATGGAAGGGAAGGCCTGTAGAAGATTCAACTTGGCTATCTAATTTTGAGGTTGACCGCCTTGGTTTTCCTCCAACAACAAAGAAGTGAGGTCACTTCTCAAACTTACCCTAGGTGTCTAATGTAGGAGCATCCAGTGGCAGCAGAGCAATCTTGCATCAACAAAAAAAAATTAATTTTTTAAAGTGTTTTGCCTTTGTGTTTGTCGGCCACCAGTTGGGTGGGAAAGTAGAATATAAAAATTGTTAGCCACCAGTTGGGTGGGAAAGTAGAATTTAAATTTTCAGCCACCTGTTTGGCAGGAAATTAGAATTTAAAATTTTGTTAGCCTCCAGTTGGACGAGAAAGTAGAATTTAAAAAAATTTCAACTGCCAATTGGATGGGAAAGTAGAATTTAAATTTTTTCAACTGCTAGTTGGGCGGGAAAGTAGAATTTAAAATTTTGTCAATCGCTAGTTGGGCAGAAAAGTAGATTTTAAAAGGGAATTTTGGATCTTGAAAGAGGATCTTCAGTCGGGGATTGGGATCCGATATTGAACCATTCTGACATTTTAATTTCTGCCATTTTAGGTTGGCATGATTAAAATAATTTTGATTTAACTCCTTGGCATTTTTATGTTCATGTTTGTTCATCCTCATTAGATCCCTTGAGTGGAGCATACAGTTTGCCATTTCCTTTAAAGTTTAGTTTTTCCTTACTACAATGCCATTTTGCTATGGATTATGAGAGATAGAATGTTGATGAATTATGCCAAGACTTGATAGAAAATTTGAGAACTCATTGCTGAAGTATTCCCCCCTTTATCTGTACAAATTTGCTTGATTTTGGTAGAGGCCTGATTTTCAACTAAGGCTTTCAAGATTTTTAAGTGAGATAGAACATCACTTTCATATTTTAGGAAGTAGGCCCAAGTTATTTTGAAAAATTCATCAATGAAGGTTAAAGAATATTTTTCTCCTTTGAAATAAGGTTTTGGGAAGACCATCAAGTCACTATGGAATAACTCTAGAGGGGATGATGCATTTAGAGAACCACTTGGGTGGAAAGGATCTTGATGTTGCTTTCCAAGAGCACATCTAGGACATATCCCATAAATAGAAGATACCTAAGGTAATCCTATTACCATTTTATGGGTTTTTATTTATTTAGGTAGTTGTAACTGATATGACAAAATATTTCATGCCAAATTTTGCTTTCAGGATATCCATGTGCAATAAAATAGGAGACCCTTTCTGGATTAAGGAATCCTTTGAAGTGAAATAGGTGATTTTTGTGATAAATATGTCCTCTTGCTATAAGAGAGTTTGCATATTGAAGGTCTCTTACCTCAACTCTTATTGGTGAGAAGAGAACTATTATGCCTTTTCAATAAGTGCAAATCTGATATACTAAGAGGATATTTGAAGCAATATTTGGGATATAGAGAATATTATTGATGTAACCACCCTTAATAGATTTGTCACCTTTACATTTGACTGGGATAATAGATGAGTCACCAACTTCTATACTACATGTTGAACTTGAGGAAATAGATGTTAATGACTCATCTAAGGAAGACATGTGATGAGTGGCTCTTGAATCTAGAACCTAGTATTTTGAAGATGATTTTATAGCCTTGAATTGAACATTTAAGGCTTTCCCTATCTACTTTTTAGTGCTTATTTTTAATCCTTCACTGCAGCCTCTAGTTGTTGAAGTCTTTTCCAACATTTGTTCACAAAATGACCATTCTTTCTGTAGTGAGTACAAGTTATTGGAATTCTTTATTTCTTTTTGAATTTTTATTTAGTGGAGGTGGATGCTACTAAGGCTTTATAGGAAGAGGAAGATATCTCATACTTTGTATTTTTTGTTTCTTCTCTAGTTAGTCTCTCACAAAATTCTTCTAAGGAGGGCATTTTGAAACTTGCACCAAGAGCATATTTTTTAGATAGAAAGGTGGTTGCGAATATTTGAAATACACCATTTAATTTATAAAGAATTCGATAGATGCAGTGTTCATATTTTTATCATTACCACTACCTTTAAATTGAGTAAGAACTTCTTTAAATTTGGTGATAAAGTCAACAATATTTCTAAAGTCTTCAGGATATAATGTTGTTAATTATGCCTCTAATTGCATTGACCTTATTTGATCTAATTTTCCAAATAAGCTATTTAGTTTCTCCTAACTTTCATAAGGATTTTTACAATCCTTAATGTGAAACCATAAAATTTCATTTACATTAGTGCTTATAATACCCATTGTTTCATACATTTTTCCTTTACAAACAAATATTTCATATTCTTTTTCAAATTCAGGTTGCTTCTCTTCTAGCAAGTGTGTGAGCCCTTTTTGAGAAATGAGATTTAATATTTTGGGTTTCCATGTATGATAGTTATGATGGGTGAGAGGATCAATTAGATTCATTGTATTCATTTTTCCAAATAAATTTGAAGTGAACCAAATATTCTCCCATTAAATTCAATTATATTATTTTAGATAATACAATGTAGCTTTAAATATTGAAACAAAATACTAAGAGTAATACCAATCTAATAAATTTATCCAACCTGACGATAGGGAATCTATAAGTAAATGAGGAGGGTTGATATATCTGAATTAGGCTAATGAAGCAAAAATTTTAGGCCAGGCCTTTATACTTATTTTTCTTAGTACCCGCCCTTACGAGAGGGAAACTATAAGTAATGAGAGGAATGGTATGTGGAACATAGGATTTTGATGCAAAAGTAATCCACCAAACCAATATATTGTATTTATCACTAACCCGCCCTTACATGAGGGAAAATATAAGTTTTGAGAAGTGCAATACTTGGAATATAGGTTATATTGGAAGTTGACTAATGAAAATAATTGAATTTTTTTATTATTTTTGTAATGAATTTAAAAGGAAATCTTTAAATTATTAATATTACTCTCTTTGAAAAACCCAAGGAACTGAAATGAAATGCATTTGTTTTTTATCAAGTGGTTAAAAAAAAACATAGATTAGTTTATCATCCAAATATATTTTCTTATTTGAAGTAAGTATGTTCATAAAAAATATAAAGTCAAAGAGACATATAAGAATCATTGACCAATATTAGAAACCCCCCTTGAAGCCTAGAACATAGGTGCATAAAAGGCACCCTTAAAACCCCCCCCAAAGAAATTTTATTAAAGATGTTACAAACTTGTCTTTTTTTCCCTTTAGTGGCCAAAAACATAGGCACTAAAGAAGAAAAGGACAGCAATTTAAAGTGATGATGATAACCATTAATATGAAGAAATGATCTCTTTACTTATTTTCAAAAAAACCAATTGAATAGAAGATATTTTCTTCAAATAATGAAGATGCTCGCGAGACAACTTTGAGGATTTTTTAGGGCCCAAATATCAAACTTTACAAAAGATGTCAATGATAATTGAGATAAGGGACTCCAAGAATTTAAAAAAAAAATAAAATTATACCTGACTTGATTTGGAAGATACCTTAGACGATCCTTCTCTACCCTTTCGTTATCAAATACAATCCTTTTTTTTTTTTAAAACAAGGGAAATGTATGCGAAAAATAAGAAATGAGTGCATGCTTTATCAAAATGATCACTTTGTTTTCCAAGGATGGACTCCCAAAAAATGGTTCTTCGAATGGCTAGGAAAACACTGCGACTACTGTGCACATTCTTTGAAACGAGCACGATATACCTATGATTTTACTGTATTTTGAGAGGCAAAATATGAGATAAACATTTTAAAATAATAATAATACCTTGGTTATTCTGCATGAAATGCAATGCAACAGATGTCATGGAAGGTGCTTCAAACTTTCTAAAGGCACAGAGAGAGCAAAGAATGTCAAGCTGATATTTTTTGGGAGTGCCAGATAAGGAGAATGTCAAGCATTCACTGTACTTAGAAAAAATTACTTAGATACGTGAAAGATGCTTGTTCTATAAGGGAAGCAGAACAAAGAGCAGTAATCACACAACAAAGCTAAACATATTAAAAAAAAATTGATGCTGAATAAAATATTGGTTTAGAGAGAAATATTCACATAATATTATATAAATATTTTAATATGATTGATGAAGCACTTGATAATGGATAGAAATCAAGCTTAGAGTTAAGTGAAGATGAAAAATCTTTGATATTTGGCCTCTTATGAGCTCTAAGATCGTTCTGGATGACCATTGAGGAAGATGAACAAAATCGCCGCGCTCCAAGCTTTAGACTTATGCAATGTTGGGGAAGAACAAGCCACACATTATAATTTAGTACAAGTACTATTTTTAATTAATGAAACAAACATCTAACAATAAAGACATGAGGAAAATGATTTCAAAAAATATCTTTCAATCTGCTTCGGAATATATATTTAATAAAAAATACTTGTGAGATAAAAAGAGTCTACGTTTTGAACGATCTCCACGAAAATGAACACCGATGAAGAAAAAAAATGTGCTGCTGCCCAACGACGCTCTGGTTGGTAGGACCACATCACGGTACCCAAAATAGGGAATCCTCCGTGCGTTCTCGTGACCAATGCAAGAAACCCCTGATAGAACCAAAAGGAAAAGAGAAATTTTTATATTACCTTTTGAAATTGACAAAAAATATAAAAATTTCAAAATTATTCCTATGGATCAAATATCAACACTCCTTATTTTAAAACATAAGGAGAATCTATTATGGTAAAATGAACTTGTAAAACAAAATCAGATAGAACCATAAATAGACTTTCAAAAAAATGTATATGAAAATAGAAAAATCTACAATAGATATGAAAATAAAACTCCTTATTTCTTAAAAAAGATAAGAGATGAACCAGTTTAAGAAAATTCCTTCAAGAGAGAATGCTGAGTAGAATCTATCCTACTCTGGTACCATGTTAGAATTTCCCTAGAGTAGAACTGTAAAGCATTACAATATTTGAAGAAACAAAAATAAAACTGATTAATTTATTCCATGGATCAAGTTTGTATATATAACAAAGTTGATCATTGAGAGTCGTTGGATTAGAATAACTCATCAAATATTATCTAGACTATACCAAGAGTTCACCTAACTCATTGATGAATGGAAACACAAGTATGTCTATCCTAGTGGAACTTGAGAGAATAATTGCTTATTCTAATAGTAATATTAGATTAAAAAAGGATTTTAAGGTTTTGAACAACTAATCCATGGATAAACAATTTATAGAGTTTTCCTCATTGATCAACAACCTAATAAACACATGCATTTGTAAATAAGTATAGATTATACAAAAAATATATCAAAATAGATTTATAATGTGGCATTTATGGGTTGTAATATTCTAACCATGATTAGTAACATGCATAAAAACTCCATATTGATAAACATTATTTAATCCTATAAATATTTGAGTCTAATGTTTTTTTAAAGCGGAGGTCCAAGGTTCAAATCTCAGGCCTCGTTGGACTGAACGCTTGTCCCTTTCCTGGTGCTTTCAGTGGCGTAAAAGGATTAAAATAATTGTGGCATGGTGGTTATAGGGGCGGACTACATGAATATCTATGTGGCAGCTTCTGGGGTGGACAATGTAGAATACTGTGGCAACCATAAAAGCTGAACAGCCTGCCCAGATTCGTGGCGGCTACCGATTCCACCATGTAAATTCAAAAAATAAATAAATAAAGAGGTAGGGAAATACCTATATATATTAATGATAAATATATAAATTAAAACCCTAAAATATCTACAATAATATATTGTAAATCAAAGGAAATTATTGAACATATCCTATATATTATTGTATTACCCAACTATATTTTGACTTCTAATAAAATGATAGAATTTTTTTGAGTTTTAGGGCTTTATTGATAGAGTGATAACCCAAATAATATAAA